>JAUTDX010002639.1:0-46263 GCA_030844895.1 Ambrosia x helenae | reverse complement strand
CTGAAATTCAGCAAGTAAACAATAAAGCCAGCTAGAAAAAGTGTGCTTGGTTCCCGGATGTCACATCATCCCCATGTTTAAAGGAATTTCGTCCCGAAATTCACTTTGAAGAGCTGCTTTATGTTCAGCGTTTGATCTATGCACAGGTTCAGGTTCGGTTAAAGAGATGTGGGTATTTGAGCCGCATTTGATCCCTGCGTTCCCACGTGTATTCCGGTTCTAGACGGGAATTCCATCGTACCTTAACAATAGGTTTGGTGCTTTGTCTAAGTTTCTTGACGCCCTGCTCAAGAATTTCCACTGGTTCTTCACGAACCGTAGTTGTTCATCCACCTGGATCTCTTCCAGTGGCACCACCAATGTTGAATCAGATAGACACTTCCTCAGATTCGATACATGGAATACATTGTGTACTCCACTGAGTTCATCAGGCAGGTTTAATTGTAAGGTCTTGGACCAATCCTTTTGACAATCTCGAATGGTCCAACGTATCGTGGGTTCAACTTTCCCCGTTTTCCGAAGCGTATCACACCCTTCCAAGGTGATACATTCAATAGTACTTTGTCCCCAACTTGGAACTCCAAAGGTTTTCTACGCTTATCAGCGTAGCTTTTCTATTGATCATGAGCAGCAGCCATCCGGTTTCTGATTTGCACTATCGTCTCAGAGGTTTCGTGCACGAGTTCAGGACCTGTTAGCTGGCTATCCCCAACTTCAGTCCAGCAGATGGGAGATCTACACTTGCGCCCATAAAGTGCCTCAAAAGGGCACACTGAATTGAAGTGTGATAACTATTGTTATAAGAGAATTCAATCAATGGCAAGTGCTTGTCCCAACTGTTGCCAAAGTCCACCACGCATGCTCGTAGTAGATTTCTAGTGTTTGGTTGGTGCGTTCACTTTACCCATCTGTCTGGGGTGATAGGCTATGCTCATGTCTAAAACGACGAGTCCCCAATGCATCTTGGAGAGTAGTCCAACAATTGGAAGTAAATTGCGCGTCGCGATCTGATGTGATAGAAGTAGGCACCCCGTGCCTAGAGACAACCTCCTTGATATAGATTTTGGCCAGTTTTTCCAGCGTGTCGGTTTCCTTTATTGCAAGGAAATGTGCCGATTTGGTCAAACGATCGACGATAACCCAAAATCATGTTATGCCCACTTGGCGTTCTAGGGAGCTTTGTGATAAAGTCCATTGAAATTCCATCCCATTTCCACATAGGGGATTTCTGGTTCCTGGAGCAAGCCTGAAGGTTTTTGACATAAGTAGCTATCTCTTTTTTCATGTTTGGCCACCAGTAAAGAGTTTTGAGGTCTTGGTACATTTTATCCGAACCAAGATGTACCGGAATAACGAGAGGTGTGAGCTTCATCGAGCACCAGTTGTTGAGATCCCAAAAACGTGGGATCCAGGCTTGATTCATGAAGTACTGAAGACCATCTGTCCTCAGTTCCAAGTGCTTATCAGCACCATGCAAAGTTTCCAGCCCGATGTTCTCTCTTTCAATGCCTCGCTCTGGGCTTCACGTATCTTATCTGAAAGATTAGAATGTATGGTAAGTTGTAGAGCTCGCACTCACTTGGGTTTTGTTTCCTTATGACTCAGGGCATCTGCTACTACATTAGCCTTCCCTGGATGATACTTGATGGCACAATCATAATCATTTAGGAGCTCGACCCATCGACGTTGTCGCATGTTCTGCTCCTTCTGATCGAATATGTGCTGGAGGCTCTTGTGATCAGTGAAGATCGTACATTTTGTCCCATAGAGATAGTGCCTCCAAATCTTGAGAGCGAAAACCACCGCTCCTAGTTCCAAGTCATGGGTGGTGTAATTCTTCTCATGAACCTTCAGTTGTCGTGAAGCGTACACGATCACCTTCTCACGTTGCATCAGTACACACCCTAACCCTTGGATAGACGCATCACAGTACACCACAAAATTCCTCTGTACCCTCAGGTAGTGAGAGTATAGGTGCACTACAAAGTTTTGCCTTCAACAATTGAAAAACAGATTCTTGGGCATCCCCCACTTGTAAGTAATTCCCTTTTGCGTCAAAGCAGTGAGGGGTTGAGCGATCTTAGAGAATCCCTCAATGAATCTGTGATAATATCCGCAAGACCAAGGAACTGGCGCACCTCTGTAGGATTCTTAGGAGCCTCCCACTTTTTATAGCATCAATCTTGGCGGGGATCGCATCTATTCCTTCCTCGTTAACCACATGCCCTAAGAATTGGACCTCACGAATCCAGAAGTCACATTTAGAGAATTTCGCATACAACTGCTCATTTCTCAAGAGTTCCAAGATCAGCCGCAGGTGTTGCTCATGCTACTTCCCTGCTCTTGGAATAGATTAAGATATCATCTATGAACACTATGACGAATTTGTCTAAATAAGACTTACACACGCGGTTCATAAGGTCCATGAACACAGCCGGTGCATTGGTCAGCCCAAATGGCATTACGAAAAACTCATAATGTCCATAACGAGTTGAAAGGCTGTCTTCGCACATCCTCCTCTCGGACTCTTAGTTGGTGATACCCTGACCTCAAGTCAATCTTGAAATAGAAACTCGACCCTTGAAGCTGGTCGAACAAGTCATCAATACGAGGCAAAGGGTAGCGGTTCTTAACCGTCACCTTGTTCAACTCTCGTTAGTCAATACACATGCGGAAGCTCCCATCCTTCTTCTTAACAAACAGGACTAGGTCTCCCCAGGGTGAAGAACTAGGCCTAATGAAATCCCTATCCAATAGCTCCTGGAGCTGGGTGGATAGTTCCTGAAGTTCGCCCGGTGCTAGGCGGTATGGTGCACGTGCAACTGGGCCGCTCCTGGTGCAAGATCAATTTGAAGCTCCACTTGATGAACAGGTGGGAGTCCAGGTAGTTCCTCTGGGAATACATCTGGGAAATCTCGAACTACTGGGATGTCCTCAATTTTTTTTTCAACTTCAGCTCGAGTATCAGAAATGTTAGCCAAAATGGCTGGATAGCCCCTTCGAATACACTTCCGGGCTTTCAAGAAGGAGATGATGCCCACCATGGCACCACCACGATCACCCTGATAGATAAAAGTTCTCCACTAGGGAAAGGGATTACGAACAATTTTCTCCTGACAGAGAATTTCAGCGTGTTGCTTGGACAACCAGTCCATGCCAACCACGAGGTCAAAGCTTCCTAGGGTGATAGGTAGAAGATCGATGGCAAAATAATTGCCCATCTAGTTCGAGCTTACAGTCACGATGGATGTGGGTTATCTCAACAGGCTTCCCATCGGCTAACTCCATAGAGTGCAGGGTATCAAGAAGAGTAGGAACTATCCCTAGTTATTTGCTAAGTTTTGATGACACAAAACTACAGTCTGCATCAGTATCATATAAAACAGAAGCGAGAGTGTCGTTTAAGGAACACGTACCCGTCAAGACATTGTTATCAGTCCTAGCTTTCCCAGAGCCAATCACAAATGCTCTTCCACGAGCCCCATTGTTGTTGTTGCCGTTGTGGTTGTTGTTGTTGTTGCCAGTGTTGGTAGTATTGTTGTTGTTATTTCCCCCATTGTTTCCATTTATGTTCAGCTGGGGACAATTTTTCTTAAAATGGTTCTCACTAACACACTGATAACACCCTTTACCACCCTTCTGTTGCTGACCCTGGTGTGGTGCTGGTTGACTTCCCGGGATGTACACCATAAAATCCCTCTGTTTATGCCCCATCTTGCCACAAAGATCACACTTAACATTGTTACATCACCCATTGTGATGCAAATTGCACTTGTTGCACTTGGGACGGTTCCCCAGATAACGTCCCTGGGAGTGATTGCGGTTGTTGCTACTGCTGTGGTTGTCATGCTTCTTATTCTGTTGCTGCTGCGGATTACCATTGCCTGGGAGTTTGCGAGATGCATTCTCCCACTTTCTCTTGTTGTCATTAGTACCGGAAGATGAAGCACCACGAGGGGGGTAGCAGTCCCTCTTCCACCTTCTGATTAGTATGCTGGTGTGCCATACAAATTACCTGCTGAATGTTGTTGAAGTTTGCAGCAGTGACCATCCCCTTGATCTGTGGCACCAAGCCCTTGATGTACAGTTCAATCCGCTTGTAGAGCGGGTGTAGAGTAGTTAGGGCACATAGTTGCCAACTCATGCGACCTAGTAGTATAAGCTTCAATCTACGACCCTACCATTTTCAGGTTGAGGTACTCAGTCTCCAACTTCTGAATCTCATCTCGAGGACAGTACTCCTCCCTCATCAAATCCTTGAAATCTGCCCAAGGTGTAGCATTAGCCACGTCCACATCTAGCATCTGTTTCTGAGAGTTCCACCAAGATAATACCGCATTCTCTAGAGTAGCAGTGGTATATTTGACCCTGTCAGCTTGTGGACAGTTACACATAGCGAAGCAGGATTCCAACTTTTCGAACCACCTAAGTAGCCCGACTGTTCCTTCAGATCACCCAAAATTTTGAGGCTTGCAATCCATGAAGGTCTTGTAGGTACAGACTAGAGGGTGATGAGTAGGTTGGCCTAAGTACAAAAGCGAAAGTCACAAATGAGTAAAAGAGGTTAATGCTGGAGTCTAGGGAAAAAAAGTGTAGAGCGATTCGGCGTTACCAGCTTGAAAAGCTGCGAGGGCTGCAACCACCCTGTCATTGATAAGTGTGTTCAATTCAGCTTGTGTCATGTTGATATTTCCTCTACCGTGACCTCTCCCCGCCATCGTAATTCTACATTTACATTATACCATGAGAAAACAATAATATGCCCAAATACAATTGTTCACACAGTACAAGTAAACTAGAACATCACACATATCATAAATGCAAGAATCAGATAAAGAGATCGATCAATAGCAATAATAATAATAATAATGTTCCAAACACAAGCCAAAGGTTCTCAAGTCTCACGTGATAAAATAAAAGTCATTATATGAATAAGTATAAAATATTAGAATAAAAATAAAATCAACCGTCCTTAGGTTCCATGGAGATGACTGAGCCTTCATCTTCACTCTCAATCTGTATCTCAACAGGTTCTTCCTCCTCTTCATCATGAGTGCTGCGTCAAGTGCTGCTCCCAGCGCATCGAATCCATTCTCCATGGGTTCCTCTTCGGGATCCTCCTCAGGGTCCTCCTCTGGTTCCACTCCATTTTTTCCCAGAGCTTCCAACAGTCTGTTACGTACCAAATTTAACTCCTCTCTAGTAGCTGCTAGATCCTGTTTAGTAGCTGACATTTCATGCATAGCTTCATCAGCTTCCTTCTTAATTTTTTCCTAGTTCACCAAACAGGTGATCAATCTGTCCCTCCATATGTTTTAGGGTCTCATCAGCATTCCTATTCCAAAACTGAAATTCTTTGACAGCAGTGAAAGCATTGTCCAACTCAGTATGCATGTGCCTCACCATCCCTGCAAGTGACCTCTCCCATGAGTCAACAATGGGAGCTCTGGCTGGCACCCCATAGCTTACAACCCAAGAGTGTAGTATATCCGTGAACAAAAGCCAACGATTGGTGGCTTCATACGGATCATGTGACGAAGCTGGACACTGATAAGGATCATATGATGGAGCTTGTTGCCCCACAATAGCACGACAAGAGTAGTTTCTGTGAGCGGGGTTAGTCATGTTTCCCTACAATATGTTAGATTAGTACACGTATTTGAGAATAATAAGTTGTGCACTATAGGTAATGAGTGTAACTAGTACTTATGCTATGATGATTATAGACTAGAATGCAATCCTAGTTCACTATAACCAATGGCTCTGATACCAATCTGTCACACCCTCAAATTTCCACTGCGGGGTTTTACCATGAGGCGCATGACAAACCAGGATCCCATAGCCATAAGTTTCATGAACGACTCTAAATGCCCAAACCATTTAGTTCATTGTTGTAAAATAAGTTTCCTAGTTTAACAAACATTTTAAAGTAGTTGCGGAAGCGTAACTAAAGAAAACAGTTCAACATAACATTTGTGCAAAACAACGCGCCCAAAACCAAAATTTAAAAGTTCAAAATATTAAAGTCTTCATATCCCAAGACACAATATGATGCATGCTCTAATAGTGCTCCAAACCTAGAGACCTGCAAAAGCATGCTAGCGTGTGTCAACATAAAGTCGGTGAGTTCACAGTTTGGATAACAGGTATAAAATTGTCAAAAACCCAAATGTTAAAGTGTCATCAGTTTAAGCTTGTCAGGGGTAGCTAGCCCACTCGTTGTAACTAAAATGTGATTATTGGGAACCTTCAGTAAAGTGTTAACATACCGTTAAACTGCCTTAGTACTAGTGTCTATCAACACTAGTAAGAAAGATGTTGTCAGAAGTTCATGCCAGTGACACAAGCACCTCAAGCATGAGGTTGCTGCACAACCTAATAGCGCTATCAACTAATACCCCGTTCGCCTCCAGCGGTTAACCCAATAATAAGTAAGGACTTTCATTGATAGAGTGTGTTTAGTTTACAAAGGACAGTTAAAGTTATAAACTGATAAAAACGTGATCCACACAAGGAATCGTAAAACCCAACCCACACAAGGGGTCCAAAATCCAACCCACACAAGGAGTCCAAAACCTGAGTTGTAAGAGTAGTCCCAAACCGGACTAGAAAACATTTTGTAAGTTGTCTCAAACCCGAGACACATACCTTTGAGAAAAGTGTAGTGAAACTCACCTTTGGTTGTAAGCAAATTATCCAAACTCCAAACAATAACGTGCTACCACACCCTATTACAAGTGTCACTAAGTGAGTATATGTGTATAACAATACACCATATAACCGTTTGTCCAAGACGTTTAGAAGTTTAAAACCGTGTATGTGACACCTAGTGATTCTACATACACAAGTAAACCCTATGAAACTCGTTGGTGAACATATTGATTAAACATCTGTTTTATACTTCACATACATCCCACATAAGTTTCCATAAAGTTCTAATCAAATACCTACCACATACGACTCCAAATAGTCACGTAAACATATTCTACGCAATCTGCGTTTTCAGGGCAGATTGTGTGGTGTGGAAAAGAATTTAATTAAAATACTTATCCAACGAATTAAACTCCCAAATGTTTACTGAATATTCTTTGGGGTTTTCTTGACAACCCATATTTTTAGTTTGTCTCGAAACCAAACACAAATTTTTTTTTGAAAATTCGTACAACACAGCTATGTGCAGAAAGTTTTCACAACAGGTGAGTTTTGTTGAAAAATTCCCAAAAGTTGTGTATTCACCCAACAGGGTGATTCCACTTGGAAAATACGAGTTATTCCAATGTTGACCTACTGTACAAATTTCATAACCTAACTCTTTATAGAACACAAGTTTATGATCGTTTAAAGTTGACTCAGTGTACAAGTCCGAAAATCGGATTTTGACCCTCATTCAAATAAAATTCCAAAACTATTCAAACGATGTCCAAATCAGACGATTTTGCCCATTATGAAAAGCTAAGACCATGTATAATATAAACCATGCAAAGAAAATCATCAAGCTTTATAACTTTAAGTCACATACCAGACCCTACAATTTGACTTAAGTATTCTGTCCAGATTTTAAACATGCAATAACCCTAGTTATAATCAATCATTTCAAGCATATAATCGAGCAACAACGTCCAACAATCATTATACAACATCAACAAGACATAACCTGATCAAACATAGCAAGATTCGTGCATATATTATTATTCATAAACCCTAGAAATCTAAAACATCAAGAACATGCATAATCATGCAAACCACATAACATCCATTACATAACAACATGATTAACCCTTTTAATCTTTATAAACATCAAGTTTTAATCTTTATAAAAACCTTTCAGACCTGACAAACATGGTTTTGATGTTTTAAAAACATATTAGAGAAGATTAAACATAAGAGATTGAACATTATACTGAAAGCACTTCAAAACCACCAACCGATTGCTATCCAAGCTTCCCGATCGATGTTCTTGAGCCTTAGCAGGTGTTTGGGGTTGATATTTTCGTAAATAGGGCAGTAGGGGCGATTTTGGTTGAGTTTAGGGGATACATGAGGCTTAAGATTGTTTAAATAGGTGTTTAGGTACACTACAAAAAAATTGCCATCTAGTGACACTCAAAAAATGTCACAAAAGGCCGAAAAAGTGTCACTAAAAGCCCACGTAAGAATGGGCGGCACACAAAAAAAGTGTCGCTAGAAGAGCTAACACTAAAGCCTTTTAGTGACACTTTTTCAATGTGCCGCACAAAGTTTTTAGGGCTTTAGTGGCACTTTTTTTTGCCACAATATAGAAAAAACTTTTGTGGCACATATTTTGTGCCTCTAAAAATTGATTCTAGTTACATATCTATAATAGTTTTAGTGACACTTTTTTTTGCACAATATAAAAAACCTTTTATGTCACAAATTTTGTGTCGGTAAAAAATTATTTCTATATATATATATATACACACACACACATTATTTAGTGGCACATAATTATACCACAAAAATCACATTATATACGATTTAAATATGAAACAAAATTCAATAAAAACTATAAATGTAGAAATCATAGTATTATAACTTCAATAATAAGTTCAATCCGAAACATATTTCAAAGTTAGCAAAACAATATGTAATAAGTAACATATCCCAAATTTCAAATAGTTACACAAAAAGTCAAAACATTCTTTTTGGAGAGAATTCATAGAACTTGGCTTCAAAGCTTCTCATGATATCTACCCTGCCAGCAACCATATAAATAAGCTTAGTATTGGCCCCATGTGATTTGGTCATCTCTAAACCACATACATATTATTACATGTGAAAGTGCGCTTCACGACGAGCTGTTCATTCCATTCTATACAGAAGTTGCATAAATCATTTTAGGTAACGTCATTTAAGTCAACATATGTGACCCAACATGTGGTTATGCCATATTCTTATCAATTGTTTTAACAGGTACTTGTAGTCTTCAACTAACCTATTGGCGTATACTTTGTGTGCAAATCAGGTAGGCTAGACATACAATATATCAAAGGTAACTAATTCCATCTAAAGTGCAAGTAATAAAGAAACCTATTATTATTGGGTACATTACTTTGGCTTAAATTGAGTTGTTTAAATTCAGAGATGACGAAAATAACATAGTTCATATTGTATAACATAGTTCATATTGTATAGTTAGCGAGTCTCACCGAAACGACATACATCAGCAAGCATCAAAAGAGGCTCTTCAACTTCAAAATATAAAGTTGCATTTTTGATGTAGCTGAATAACCATAAAAAAATGTCAATAACTTTGTACATTTCACCATATCAGGCGTATTGTTAAACACAGTTCTTCATAAGGCACACACACACCTATAGTAAACAAATAATGGTATGCATATATGATTGAAGAATTAAAAAATAAACAGAAAAGAACATTTAGCTATAATAATATAAGCACTCACATCAAACAATCAAAAGCACTTAGCTATAATAATATTATATCCATAATAATGTAAAAGAAATTTAATGAATACAGTAAGTACGATTGTGATCAACGGTCTTTGTCCTTAACTTTCAAGAATTAAGAAGTATAGAGTTTTTATGATATATGTACTATGCATGCATATAAATCTGATTGCTCATGACTCATTTATAAGGATGGGAAGTAAGAAAAAACAGTAACTAACAGTCAAAATGCACAGAATGTACCTTCACTTCCTCCAAGCTATGGTACTGGGAACACGACGATGCTCCCTCCTTCGAGGTGGTTCCTGAACCTTAATGTAATATATGCGGACCCCATAATCTGCAGTCAACACTACTCTCACCATTCTAAGTTACTCCCATTTGGTCGACATCTGGAACCATCTCTACCTTGACAATGATGAGTATCAAAATTTGAATTGGATCCTTCAAAATTAGAGCCATCCTTCACAGTGCTATTGAACAAAAAATAGCAACACGCTAAGAAAACAATTAATATAGAGGTAATACACGTCTCATGGAATTACCTCACGGTTTCACTCTTTAATACTTCAACACATATTAGGTAGGTGCTTTCTCCCTGGAGTTAAGAAGAACAGCTTCATCTTCTGGTATATGAACCACACGGTACATTCCCATCCCCATGGGAAAGCACACACCTATCGCAATGCAAATAGCCAAGTAAACTCACTCCAACAAATGACAATAAAGAAACTAGTGTGCTTCTACGTCGCGCGCTACGCGAGGGGCACGAGTGACTTCGAAACGATGTTTTTACCTGATAGGAATCCTGATGCATACATGTCCTACATGTGTATTCCTGTATTAAGTTAACAAAATGTATGATTTTTAATGTCATTCACCGAGTATCATGGTTTATTTAAACAGCATAGAGTAGTATAGGCTACCGTTAGAAATCTAGCATTCCAAGCCAGCTTCACATTCCATCCAATGTATTCTAGTGCATAGGATGAAGGGTGTGTTCTGACCATATCTCTGTCCAAACAACAATAATAAAAAAACAAATATTAAATAATTTGTTGGTCAAAATTCATACACAAACACCATTATATCAAGTGCTGACTAAGCTGAATGATCAATCATATTTACAACATGATAATCCACAGCCACCTAAAGCATATTAAACCAATTTACATCTACATATAAGAAGGCACACTGTTGGAAAATATATGCACTCACACATGGAGGGAGAGAGAGAGACCTCCAATACTTTGGGCTGCAGCAACATGCGCATTGATCTCAGTGAGCGACTACAAACATATGAATCACAAATTCAGTAACTACAAAATAAAATGTGTTCACCCACACACACAATATAGACTTAACTTGATATTGAGAGAAAAACAAGAACAACCTCACAAAGGGCACTTTTACGAAACTGTGATGAATTCTCAAATAATGAGTGAACAAACTCAAGTAACTCATGATATGTCCCTTTACTGTCAAAGGTCAGGTATGCCTGATGAAAGAAAGATTGTGCCATTTGGTCCATACTTAAGTCCGGGGATCGAAGACGTGGACGCAGCCGTAACCTTCCGCGAGAAACTACTCGTTCGAACTTTACTAGAAGCCATGATTTATCCCTGAAAACTGAATAACTAATAAACAACACAGCATACCCATCATCATATATATAACTAAGTTCAATTAGATAAAAAAACTACAAGAAAACAATTCTAAAGAAGCATATTATTGGGAACTCCTCCTAATAAAACTAAGGTAAAACTATACTAAATAAGTTTATGATAAATAATTATGCAAGAACTGTATCAATCAATTACAGAATTAGTTTTGCAATGTGAAACTGCAAATAATAATAATAACAATAATAATAATAATAAACTCAACTTAAAACCACCTAAAGCCTCATACTTGATACCTCACATCACTAATAAGTGTAAAGTGAAAAACTTTACAAACAAAACTTTAGGTCAATTTAACTGAATCGTCTGTTACTTCTAAAATGAACCCCTAGGGTTTGGAAACTATTCAGATCGATTAAAAGATATGCATAACATTCGTTTATACGATGGTCAATAACAATAACGGATCTATAACTTTGATGATTCAAAAGATAAAAGTAACCTTGAATGAAGATGGCCGATGAAAGATGAAAACTTGAACACGACGCTTCTGGCTGAACTTGTGTTGGGGTTCATTTTTTGGCTTAATTGAAGGGAAATAGAAATCAACGAGGTTAGGGAAATCGACGAGCAGAAAATGAGTAGGGAAAGAGAAGTACCTGGGATAGTGACCGATCGATTGTAGGAAATGTGGCCGATCGGAGGTGGAAGGCAAGTGATGGCTGACGATTGGTGTGTGGAGGTGAATAGGCCAGCAAGGTGGTAGGGATGGTGGTTGTTCATTGTAAATCGGTGGGAAGGGTGGTGGTGATTATTGGGAAGGGTAGAGATGGGTTTGTGTAAGAGCAGAGAAGAGAAGTAGCAGGTTTGGGGGAGAATGTGAACACTTCTCTCTTTCTTTTCTTCTGCTACAATATTAATGAAAACCCATAAAAATGATTTGGAGGGATAATTTCCCTCCCAAGCGAGAAAAAAAATTAGGTCTAAAATTTGGTGAAATTTTTTTGAAGTGATTTAAGTTACTTTTTTATATATATATAGTTGGTTTTATTAAAAAAATATATAGTTGTGTTTGATCTTAATAAATAAAAAGTAGTAGATTTTTTTTAAATATACATATACACACACGTATTTGCCTTTAATTTTAATTTTTACGGAATTATTTTTGGTTAGAAAAAAAATAATGTTTATTTATTAGTCAAAAACGTTGGATATATTTAGTGGCATATAAGTAAAAGCTATAAATGGGTATGTTGCATAAAAGTGGCACCCTTAAATGGCCATTAAAAGATTAATTTTGGGACATAGGTGATATATGTCATTAAAACTATGGGTCAAGCAAATGTAGCACATATAAAGTGCCGCTAAAACCCTATACTAGTGGCACAAAGTTAAATGACACTAAGAGTGTGCCACTAAAAGCTTAATTTTATGGCATAAATGATAAAATGCCACTAAAACTATGGATCAAACAAATGTAGCACATGTAAAGTGCCACTAGAGCCTTATATTAGTGGCACAAAAGCTAAATGCCACTAAGAGTGTGTGCCACTAAATGGCATTTTTTTTGTAGTGGTAGGTTAAGTTACGCCATTCTCCCGCAAGTGGCCGCTCGGAGAGAGTGAGCGGCCGCTCACTCCTCCCCGGCCCGCTCCGGGTGGCCTGCTTCGTTGTACTGCGTGTTTTCTTCGATGTTTACGCTATTTTGGACCATAATAAGTGTAAACTCATGTGTTAAGACCCCAACCATCCTAATGGTCCACCCATTACGGTTTTTATTAACGCTTTCGGTTTAAGTTCATGTAATCACATACAGTTCACACATAGTTTCACAGAGTTTCATAGAAGCACGTAATTGCAATCAATCTCAATCAATTGATTCACAATCTTCTAGTTTAACAATTCACCAACGTCCGGGGTTCACTACTCATGTATATAGTTTGGTAATTCCTCGAATTACCACTTCATGCAGTTATTAACCTATAACTGTGAAACGTGCGACTTATCTAGCTAACCCTAGTTAACTTGAATGCAAAGAATGTAACAAGAGTTTACTTAAAGTGAGAATCTGAAATTGCGGGGTATCACATAAATATTACATAGGGTATAACTCTGAATTAGTAAGAGAAAACGATGAGCTAAAAGGAAAGATTTTTTGTCTTAGTAGCCAAACTTCAGCTTACAAACTTAAGTTAGAAACTTACAAAAGAATGATGTTGAGTACAAGTATGATCCGAGTAACAAAACCCGTTGTGTCATGCACCGTAAGAAATTGATTGAGGAACTTAGTGCTTAACTAAAATCATTAATATCAAAATTTGCAAATGCTGATTTCAATTTTTAAAAAGTTGATGTATCTATTGAGGTTGTTGAAAAAAATGATAAACACAAACCTTATGTTTAAGGGAAACAAAGGAGGTGGAATAATTTTTACAAAAATATCACCTCTCTACAATCACAATTACACTAGATTACCTCTTTCGGGGGAGGAAAACAAAAATGAGGAAAATATGGTGTATGGAAAGGGGTTAGTAGTAGAGCTAGTTAAGTTTGTGACTGTGAAGATTACTGCACCAGAAGGTCACAGGAAACCATTTAAGTATGTTGCTCCTTTTAGTTCTATTGACATCATAATGTTTGTAAAATCAGAATGTAATGAAATGAACAGTTATATCAAATCGATAAATAACAACTATGATGTTGTCGATACTGACAAGGAATCAACAAAATCGTATTCCTCGTTAGGATCAATTGAATCTATGTTGTTTAAAAGCTTTGCAAAATCGATAAACTCTGAATGCTCTTCAAGCTCGTCATCTGAGTTAGAAATATCATATGAATCTAACTCAGAAATCATGATTGACTTAAAAAACAGTAGGGACAAGAACAGTAAAAGAAGTAGCTACTAATTTTACATGTGTGAATAATTCTAATGCTTCTTCTTCTTGTGCAGAAGAAATTTTAATTGAAGATTGGACTGAAGCTGATGAAGATTACTTTGTTAATGATTTGAATAATATTTCTTCTAAAGAGAATTTAAATGTTTCTCACTAAATCAAATTTGTGTGTGGGCTCTGTTGTTAATAGCATTGAACCTTGTGTTTCTGATTGTTTGAAAACTGCTTTATTTTCTATTAAGAAAACTGCTTTATCTTCTAATGCATGGATTTATGAGAAAAATAATTTATTTGCGAAAAACACGTGTGACAAATCCATGCCACCAAAACCAGCATGCAAAAATGTTTCATCTAAATCAAACAAGATTCAAAATCAGAGAACGACAAGTATGCTAAATGTACTAATTGTTTTAATTTGGGAAGTCTCAAAACAGGGAAGAAAATTAAACAACCAACAGCACAAGGACAGTCAATTCCACACAGATATGCTCATATTGGCAGACCTCAGGATACCAAATACGTCAAAAGACAAATCTGTTACACATGTGGCATCCCTGGGCATATAGCAAGAAACTTTATCCAGACTAAGTAGGGATGCAATCATCAGAAGCATCAGAGAGCTATACCAAGATACAATACTCATGACAAATTGGGCATAGAAAGATTAAATATGCTCAGAGTGTGAAAACTAAGGGAAAGCCCATTGATGGATACTAGATTCATGCAAAGAAACTTAAAATTGCATCTCAAATAAATAAACATAACTTTCAGTCAAACAAAAATGTTCAATCTGGATGTCAATCAACCAGTCAAAAGAAACAATATGATAAATATTTTCAAAAATGGTAGCCTAAGATCATAATTGAAACCCTGTCAAACTCTTCATCATGCTAACCTACTACTGCTGTTAAGTTTGTTTCAATTTTTGATAATAACAAGAAATCTAGTTTATCTAAGGCCTTGGTTCCTAAGTCTAGCTGATCCCGAAACATGTGTAGGAACAACTATGGAGGAATATCATTAGACTCTGGTATGTTGATAGTGGTTGTTCCAGACACATGTTACAAGACTTATCCCAATTGACTAACATAAAGAATTTTAATGGTGGGTCTTTCTCCTTTGCGGGAGGTGAGTCGGGTAAGATTACCCAGAAAGGTACTGGTACAAATGGTGCATTAAGTTTTAAAGATGTGAATTATGTTCTTGAATTTAAACATAGTTTACTCAATGTGTCTCAAATTTGTGACAATGGTCAACTCATTTTACAAATGAAGGTTGTTTTGTTGTTAAGCCAGGTATTGTAATACCTTAAGACTGGATTTTGTTAAAAATCTAAACGACATGGTAATGCATACGTTGTAGATATGAATAAAAAACCCTTAGAAGAATTACTGTGTCTGTTTTCTAAAACCACTGAACATAATGCTACGTTGTGCCATCGTCGTCTCGGTCATTGTAACATGAAAAATCTGAATCATATTGCTAAGGGAGGTTTGGTTCGTGATTTACCTATAAAAGATTTTGTAACAAGCGAAAAATGTGTAGCTTGTGCAAGAGGAAAACAACACTGAAAATATCATTTTTCTAAAACCGTGAATTCCATTGACGCAATTCTGCAATTGCTACATATTGATCATTTTGGTCCTATGAATGTTCTTAATATTTCCAGAAAATCATACGGCTTGGTTATTACTGACGATTACTCACGTTTCACTTGGGTGTTTTTCTTATCTAACAAGAATGAGACTGCAGAGTTGCTTAAGAGATTTATTGCTATTATTGAAAATCAAACTAACAAGAAGGTGAAAGGAATCAGGAGTGACAATGGTACAGAGTTAAGAACTCAATCATGGATAAGGAATTGCTAGACATTACAGTGCTCCAAGAACTCCTCAACAAAATGGTGTGGCTGAACAGAGAAACCGAGCACTAATTAACGTTGCTCGCACAATGCTAGTTGATTCCAAGCTGCCAACTTTCTCCTGGGCTAAAGTCGTGAACACAGTATACTACGTTCAAAATCAAGTGCTGATTAACAAAGCTTAAATGAAAAATCTGTATGAGATTCTGTATGGTGAACGTCCCACAGTGAAAAATTTTAGAACCCTTGGATGTCTTTGCACTTTGTTACATAAAGAATCGACACCAAAATTTGATGCAAGGGGAGATGAATGCTACTTCGTGGGATATGCAAGAAAGACAGCCTACATAGTCTACAAAAAGACTACCAAGGAAGTGACTGAGTCGTATGATGTAGATTGGCTAGAAGATAACCCAACCAATGTTGGACAAGGATCAAACTGGGTTTATGATTATGCATCACTATTCAAATCGTTTAATCTTTTCGATGACTGGGCAGGTTCTATTCCATAGGTCTCACCCATTGTTATTACTGCTACTGTCGCTACTCCCATGGCCGTCTCTCCTGTCGTTTAATCTTTTTGATGACTGTGCAGGTTCTATTCCACCAGTCTCACCCATTGTTATTCGTTCTACTATTACAACTCTCATGGCCGTCTCTCCTGTGGCTGTAAGTCCTTGATTTTCAGCTCTTGTTTGATTAATAATCATGAGGAAATGGCGATCTCGTTGTTCTGATTCATCTAACCTTTATTGGTTCTCCATATTCTGTGCAACCTACATGTGTAGCATACGTAACAGGTTGTTGATATGGGCTTAGACAGATGTCTAACTGATGTGGTTGGGACATGTGAGATAGATAACATAAAGGGAACTTGTTCAGATTGTTGGGTGTGTTGAATTTGTGAAAGTCCAAGTTCAATTGTGATTCTTTGCAATTCGGCATTAAGTGGCACCTGACCTAATGAAGTTGGCATAAAAGCTTCAACTAAAATTGACTCAGTGAAGATTAAAGTTCTAGCAGTGGATAACATAAAGACTGATGTAGTTGTAGCAGTGGTTGTTGCTATGGTTGTTGTTCGTGGTTGCTTTAGTTTTGCAGGGAGTGGTTTTGGTAGTTGGGTGTTTAATAGTCAGCTTGTTTCCAATTGATGTCCTCGTTTCTTGGGCATCTGTGACATTTTAGGATCACTACATGAAGCTTTTCTCTTTGATAGCCTTTCCTCTTCAAGTTATTCCTCTAACTCCTCTATATCCACCACAAACTCCGATCCCTCCTCCCTTCTCTCGGTTGTCTCAGCATCTCGCGTTCTTGTAGGGTCGCAAATTCATGTTTCTGCCTTAACCTTTCAGCTTCAAGACTAGATTTTAAAATTCTAAGAGGAACAACTTCATCATCCTCCATAGATTCACTATCATTATCATCTCCTGCAGGTTTATTCACTGGTACATCTTCAATACTCACAATCACATGCATAGACTTTATTTCTTTACCTAGATCAAGTCTTCTAGTACCACACGACTTAGGTTCATCATATGTAGTTCTTGGAGTAATAGATGTTGGTTTAGTAGTTACTAGCATAGAGATTCCTGGCTCAGTAGTAGCAGGCGTGGCAGATGTTCAACAAAAGGTTGTTTACAAGTCGATGAATGCCTAGGGAGATCACCTTAAGGTCCGTGACCACCCTTATCATCATCACCTCCTTCATCACTTTCAACTTGTAGGATGTCATCCTCTTCATAGAAATATCGTTCAAATGGCTGAGCTTGATCTTGTCCCCATTTACCTTTGGCATATTTGAATTTTAAAAATCAAATATAACCCGTAAAAACCTTGGGCATATCAATGACTTCTTCTTTTTGAACTTAGCAGTTACATTCTCCTTGAAATGATGAAATACCATTTCGGAGAAATTAAATAGCTTGTTAAGAATAAGGGCTACCATAACTGAAGACAGAGTTTCCCTAGCTGCATCAAAGCTCGTGATTCTTGGGCCAAAACAGTGAATAAGTACGTGCATGAGGTATATGTATTGTCTGCAGAGGTTTGTCTTTAATAACATATATTGGGTCATATCACGATAATAATTTATTTAGTGAATAAACCACGAATGAGATCTGCAATTATTAACTTTTTTGACAATCTCAATTGGTGTATGATTGTAGTTAAGCGTAGCCGTTCCCTAAAACACCCTTTGATGTCTGAGATATGGATCATATCTGGTCGATATGGCATAGAAAATCCTCGAACGCCATAGGAAGTTGATGATATACACATAGTCTGCCGCATTAGGTGTTGTAGTGTCTAAGTGAGCACAAATATTGTAGCGTTTTTCCGGATTCAAGTCCATATCTTCATGAACTCAACATGTAGACATAAGAAAGTTCAAGAAGGCATAAAAATGATCAAATGACAGAAATCGCAGGCGTATGACTACTTATACGTGTGAAAGTTACACACATAGGACCTCATACATCTTGAAATAGTTCAGGCATATGTGGGTCATACTCCTCCTGTAAAGGCTCACAGATTCAAAAATTTGTAAATAATCAATTTAGGGGACAAATTTTGGTTGATAAAACACTATGAAGCCAATAAACAAAAGTCGAACATCATTTTTGATTAACAATATGGTTTAGATGGTTCTTTATTGAGTTTTATAACCAGGTTTTATAAGCCCCTTAAATCACCATATCTCCCAATCTATTGGATGAAATCAATTAATTTTTCGCTAAAAATAATCACCTCTTGATTGTAGATAATTGTAGCACAAAGAAAAACACGAGATCAGTTTAGATTATAGAGGGTTTTAGGGTCAATTATGGTCAGACGTAAGAGGGTTTTGAACCAGATTATGGTAAACTGTTCCTTTAATACCCTCCCTCATACATCTGTAATTCAATACACGCGTATAATAATACACACCCTAGATGTTACAGGCGTATTACACAATTAGTCCTTTAGCATGTGACCTTTCACACATAGGGGTCATACGCGTGCAAACTTATAGACATATGACGCTGAAGACCCTCAAATTTTTCAATACTTTCATTTAACACCCTGTAAGACCTCAAACTCTTTAATTTCATACGTGTGAATCACATACAGGGATATGAGTCTTAAAATCTTTTGAAATATTACCATTTTGCCACTACAAACTCTAAACTTTGATTTTAGATACGAACATTTGGTTTCAAGCTCGGAAATGGTTTTAAACATTCAAAATGACAGAATTACCACTGAATCCCCTAAAATGTGAATATCTATCATCTATTGACACATTCTCCCCCTAAAACTTACAATTTGTCAAACTTGACCAAATTTCAATTTCACCTTTTGATGATCAGATAGTCATGCACTTCTAGAACCAACAGTCATATGGGGTTCTAATGATTCACACACCTTCTATTCCCTAACATACATAGCCCAACGTCTGAGTTACACTACTGACCTTGACTATCGGAAAAAATATCAGTTTAAGCATAAGCAGTTGACTTTGACCAAGTTAACAGATTAAAAAATCCACTTAGTTTTTTCCGAACTCCAACATTTTTGAAATAGAGATAAAGAAACACATAAGCTTTTCCAACATCAGTTCTTCAAATATAAGACGGACAGAAAAGCAAAAACGGAAAGTCTTTTTGAAATTTTGAATTTTTGGCAAACTAAAGACAAAATATAATGAACAATAAGGAATGGAACTGTTCACATACAATCTTTTTGCGAGTTTGCTGGGCAGATCATCATATCAGTATTTGAACCTATCATGATAACCGTTGTTCACTTAGTTATAATTCAGATAATTAGAAAGCAAATGACTACCAATATGGGATCCACTTATACCTGAAAATCAAAAGTTATTGTCGACACTTTAGATACAGTTAATTGGTTAGATTTAGACTCTCGGCTTGTGGTCCCCACGCACACGACACATTCCCATGTCAAGCATTACACAAAGCTTCATCGTAACAGGTGAGTATGCTATGGCCATTCATTTACAAGACACGATATTGATTCAATCCCAGTTAGGGTGGGCGCAGATACCGGAAACCATTTTTTTATACGTATCTTAGAAGGCGTGTTCAATCCAAGTCAATATACCAATCCGCTATAAGGTCAGTATTTATTCAAGCTATAGTGCGTGTGGCTGATTTACAAAATGAGCTCAATATCCCAGTGAATAGTGACCACAAGTGTCAGCATTAGCTATAGTACCCTCCACACATACAATGGTATTCCTGTACAAATAGCTAGATATGAAAGATTCTCAAACAACTCAGCTAATATTCCCTTATTGATGTATGAGAAGAAGGATTTGGCTTAGATAAATCTTTTTGCTCTTTGAAGAACGCTTGGTCGATTTGACCGGAATAGGTAAATCCAAGATTTGACTAGTTGTTCCCGGATGTATCACTAGCTTAAAGACCCGAAACCACAGATTGTGGTAACCCATCAATCGAGATTTCGATACTAAGACCATATGCTAATGCGGTGGGATAACCACTCGACCTAAAGTTTTAATATTTATATCACCGTGCCAACTTTGAAATGATTTTCAGGCCTACATGTACATCATTTGTAAGACTAGTTATCATTTATAGTTTATGTTTTGGGAAATCAGACAGTCCACTAATGTACTATCATTTTCTCTTATCCACATAGCAAAAACTCAATTTTCATTTTCTCATGTTTTTGTCTTTTTAACTTTTTTTATTGTTTTGGTTTTTGTTGATTATCAAATGTTTTTGTATTTTATATAAGAGAAATATATACAGAAAACGAAGCACCGATGTGGACTATTCTAGTTTTAATTTGACCTTTTTTACTAAAACCAAGTACTTAAAACGTAACTTATCAAAATCTTTAGTAAATAGGTCAACACGTCATTGAACAGTGTGAATCTTTCCAACATCTATCAGCTTCTTTTCATAGAAGCCGCATATGAAATGATTGCGGACATGGATGTGTTTGACCTTAGAGTAGTTAACCGGGTCTATAGTAATTGTGATTGCTGCCTCGTTATCGACATAAATAGGGGTAGTTAGAAATTTCAAACCGTAGTCCCACATCTGCTGTTGAATCCATATAAGCTGTGAGCAGCATGAAGAAGCGACAAGATACTCAACTTTACAAGTTTAAACAACAAACGATGCTTGTTTCTGCATTACCAGGACACGAGTCTGCTCCCTAGAAACCACATCCACCCATTGTGGATTTGGCATTGAACTTGCGGCCAACATAATCAACATCACTATAGGCCATAAAATAAAACATATCATCACAAGGGTGCCAAAAACGTTTGGTTGGGCATCCCGTCAGATATCGAAAGATTCTTTTAACCGTGATAAGATGTGAAACCTTTGCTTTTGATTGGTATCTGGCACATAGGCATATCGTGAACAACTTATCGAGACCCGAGGCAGTTAAGTACATGAGAGAGCTGGATTGGTATCTGGCACATAGGCACGTTGATACCCTTCTCATCCGGTCCAATCCTGTGATTGACCTGAATAAGAGTTGAAGCAGGTGAAGCATCATCCATTGAGAACCAGCTCATGTCAGCTACATACTAGGTATGATGGATAAAGATCCCAGTTGCTTTCTATTGCACCTAAAGACCTATGAAAT
This sequence comes from Ambrosia x helenae, assembly GCA_030844895.1. Taxonomy (NCBI): domain Eukaryota; kingdom Viridiplantae; phylum Streptophyta; class Magnoliopsida; order Asterales; family Asteraceae; genus Ambrosia; species Ambrosia x helenae. The sequence goes on along the minus strand of JAUTDX010002639.1, from coordinate 24,826 downwards.
ATTGCATTTCCCCATCGCACTCATCTCAAACTTGTTCTGCATCATTTTTGAAAATCCCTACACAAACTATCGTTAATTAAGCAAAATATAATACTATTGACATATACATGTACCAGCAACTGGTCGGCATCTTTCTCCTTAATGAAGAATATACAATCAATAAGTCCACGGTTCAACCCTTGAGAGATAAGATATTAAGAGAGCATCTCATACCATGCTCTAGGAGCTTGATGAAGTCCATGAAGATCCTTGTTCAATCGGTAAACACGGTCTTTGTGGATAGGATCTTCGAAACCCGGAGGTTGCTGATGTCGTGTGGATTAGGTCTCTTTTTAAACTTTCTTTTTACAGTTAACACTTTCTCAAAGGAAATGTGAAGACTTGATGAAAAAGGGTTATTAAAGGTGACCTTCAAATTAAAACACTTATCGAAGTTTTAAATTTATAGAAATAAAACGATATTTGCTAACTAGTCTAAACCCACACGATAGGCAAGTGGACCTATCGAGCGTAGTATAGGTAATAGCAAGTACCGAGTATCGAACCCTAAGATACGACTTCCCCTACTCAGTTTGAAGTTGCTTTTAATAGAAACTAAGATAAAATAAAAGAAAGAAAAATGAGAGTGATCAGAATAAAAATCAATACCGACACGCAGTGTTGTTTTGGGATCCCACTTTACCTTGGTATGGATTAATAGTAAATAGTTTATTAAAGTGGTGTGAACTAGTGCACACTTATGCTTAACTTGAAGTTGCTACAACATTCTCCAGAGGTGACTGTTATCGCAAGACATAGCTGTGTTCTTGGGTTTAAGTGAGGGTCTCCCGAACCGGTAAGCTCACCTCTCAATACTGACAAATAGATGACTCAAGACTGTGTATACCCAACCCTGAATGATCCACCTCCCAATACTGCGATAGTGACATCTAGACACTTAAGACTTTTATGGACAACTTGCCGGTGGCCGGAGCATGACTGGATAAGAAGCCATTTGATAACATAAAAGAGTCAAGACCAACCGGTACAGGTTCATCTTTTACTTGAATTAATTAACATTTTTAAAGAGCGAATGGTCTATCAATAACTGTGTGGTAGTATAAAGATAAAAGAAAATAAAGACCGTTTTCTCTTAACACGGGTTCATCAAACCTCAACCCGCGCCAAGGCTAACACATAGACCATGTATTCAAGTGGCAAGATTAAAATCTGACTTATCACTAGGACTAAGTATATAGACCGTACCGACCCTAAGTGAGATTTTGGTAGCAGAGGATTAAGTCTCTAAGTTTGTGTATTTCTACCCACAAATGGACCAATCACTACTCGTGGGAATTGGTTAGTGTTGGATTAGTTTCTCTTTTAACAGTTCTTATTCATGAACACTTATGTGTTGTAAATATATCAAAGTAAAATGCACAGCGGAATATTTAAGTGTTCAAGTTAAAGTATCACTTTTAACAGGAGTTATTACTCCCCCTCAATCAATGAACTAGGAAGTAAAGATGAGAATCAATAATAGTAAAGGAATATAACAGTTAATGTAAGATGATTCTCAGATATATATATATATATATATATATATATATATATATATATATATATATATATATATATATATGAAAAGGTTAACTACAAAGTAATTTGAAGGAAAACGTTCAAGTTTTGGATAGATAATTATCGATGCTAAAATAGTGGTGTAACCCCTCTATTTATAGCCGAAAGATTACATACAAACTAAGTAATCAAATGCTTAAAATAATGTAAGATGATACTACAACAGGCTGTAGCATTGAAACTTGAACAAAGACTTTAAGTTAACTAATATAATACTAAACTGCTGAGATTAAGGGCGGTTATAAGCTTCTTAATGAAAGTGCTGATGGGTGACAAACTTCTGATGAGTTATCTTTGGGAGTTTGTCTTCAGTAGTTCGTTCCTTAGAGATTCTGTCTGGTTTATCTTCAGAACTTCTGATCCTTTTACTCTTCAGAACTTTACATATCATCTTGTTCAGCATTTTCACAAAATGTTAATAGGATATAAGACTAAGGTTTATACTGACTTGTCAATCCTCTTTGACCCTACAATCTCCCACTGGATTGATGAAGCCAAAACGTTTGTCTATCTTTATTTATAAGATCCTCTCTTCCTTAAGTCAAGAACTCTCTAGATTTCCTTGATTGTTTGATATTTGAGTTCTCTGACCTCTGCTTCTAGAAGTAGTCCTTGTTCTGGTAACATCTCCTGAATGGTTAGTAGATCTTCATCAGATAATCTTTCCAATTCAGTTAAGTTGTGAAGGACTTTTGTTGAACAGTCTTGTCTTTCTAGAACCAGGAAACTGGACTTTTGGGTGAAGTACCATTTCTTGATTGGTGATTTGGAACTAAAGAATTTGTCTTTGTATGGTACAATTTGTAGGTTTGAATATAGGTCTGATGTTGGTGGTTTTTCTTTTTCAGCATTGATCAGATTGGATCTCCTTCTCTCTTCAAGTAAAATAGTACCAGGTGTATCACCTTTTGAGATAGGCATGTGATGTTCACTGACTACCTTGGTCTGTTTTTGTTCTTTGATGGTCTGTTGCAGTTGATAAGCAAAGGTTGCAGGATCCCTATATTGAGTTATCAGAGGCTTCTCTTCAACAGTAAAATCATTTTCAACAATGGTGTTCTTCTCAAGCAAAACCATCTTCAAATCTGTTTTAGTGTTTTCCCCTGACTTTTTATTGGTAGCAGGCTGTGTGGATTTGTACTTTTCTGGATTTCCATGTCTGTCAGCCTTGAGCTTTTTGTAAGTGTCATAAATTACATCTTCTTTCCACTTATAAATCTATTGTTTTGAACCAAAATTATTCTCTACCAATTCTTGAATGATTTGGGCTCTTTTCAACTTTCTGTGTTTCTCTGTGGCTAGCCATTCTGATACAAGCTGTTCCTGTCTTATGAGTTCTTCGGTTGAAAGTCCCTTAAGTGAGTATTTCCTTGTCTTTGTGTTTTTGCTGATATAAATCATCAGCTGTTGCCTTTTATCTTCTTCTGCTGCAAGGAGAGTTTGCTCAGCAAGTCTTTCTTGTGCTTCTAACTCATTTAACTTCTTTTCATATTCTATTAACTTCTCATTAAAGCTCAAGTCATCCCTTTCATCTATGCTTTTCCATACCTCTTGTTCCTTTGCCTCTCTTTCTGCTTTTCTTCTTTCTTCTTATGTTAGTTCTTTTTCTTTTGTTATTATTATAGAAGAGGAGTTTAAATTAGTTGTAGTAGTGGGAACATGCTTTGGAATTTCAGCAGGATTTGTTTCTGTTGCATTAGGTGACTGTTCTGGTTCAGTGCAGGAAATGTCAACTATTGAAGTGTTGATCTGAGCAACATCAACTACTGAAGGATTGTCTTCCACACTTTTGGTTATGTCTTCAGCAACTGCTTCACTATGGCCTTAGGTAGACTTTTCAGCTTTCCCTCTAAGGCTTCTCTCTTCTTTTTCATACCATTCTGCTCTTTCTTCCAAATCTTTTTCTTGTCTAATCATGGTAGTTAGCTTTCGAGATTCCTTGAGATGTTGTGCTTCTCTAGCTCTTTTTGAAGCTTCAAGAGACACAACTTCAGGTTCCTTTGACATCTCCCCCCTTTTTGGCTTCATCCACTTCTGGAAACCAAGGAGGTGGAGGTGTTACACCAGATAGATGGGCAAATTGTCTTATGTTATCTTCCATCTTTCTTGACAATTCACCAAGCTTGTGATCAGATGCATTGTTTATCATCTCCAGTTGAGTTTTTTTTTCTTTAACCCCATAGCAGTCATAAAGGTTTGGAGATGACCAGAAATCAGCTGGTGTACCATCTGGTATAGGGGGCCATCTGGGCTGCATAGTTGGTTCAATTCTATGCTTAATGACCGAGAGAATTGGGTAGGCTTTTGTGATTGTGGAGGGTGTGTTTTGGGGTGATCCTCAGTGTTAACTGGGGATGCCACTTTTAGGGAATTGGGGTTTAAGTGGTCTTTAACCTGTTCTTTTGTGACTGTCTCCTTGAGTACAGATACATTAGAATCAGGACCTTCACAGTCAGCCGTCAATTCAATTTGTGGAGTTTTTGATTCATCATCCAAATTAATTGAATCATCTGAATCATTGACATAGTCCTCAATGAGAACAGTGTCAGTTGTTTCATGAGCTAGGCCCAACCTAGTTGTCTCATGAACCTCTTTTTCTTGGTACTGAGGTTTTCCTACTTCAGGCACAAGGCCTTAATCAGTAGTTGCCACATTTGAGGTCTTAGCTATGGTACTACTGTCCTCCAATCCATCACTGGATGGTATAAGAGTAGTAGCAGCCTCAAATATACCAAAGGATTCTAAGTTTGGGCTTAGAGGCCTTGGTTCCTCCTCATCTCTTTGGTTAGGGCCAATCATATTCTCATCAATGTCCATTTCTATGTTTTCATCCCCTGTTTTATGTGGTGCTTAGGGATTTACATTTGCTGATGGATTGTGTTTTTTCAGCCCAGAGAGAATATTAGCAATCTCAACTACAGGTGATGTTTCTTTTTCAGCAGTTATGGGATCAGCAGTTGGGTTTTGTTCAGTTGGTTCAGTAGTTTTGAAATAATGGTCAATAGTTTTTGTCTTTTTAAATCTCTTTCTTCAAAATTGAACGGATATTGGTGCTCTTTCTGGTATTTGAGATGAATGAGACTGAGAGGAAGTTTTAGTCACATCTTTTGAAAGTGCAGATTGCACATTAGCAGCTTCAGGCATCTTAACTTCCTGAATTGCTTTTCTTTTGGGGTTGGTGGGTTTGGATTTTTATTGTTTGGTTTTTTTAGGCTTTGTAGGTTTTGGTTTTGAGGATGTTGGTTCCTTAGGGACTGTGACATGTTCCCCTTGGTCATCCTCTAGCAAAAGTGCCGGTATGTTATGCCTAGAGTATGCTTGTGAGGTTAAGGGTTTAAAATAGTTGTTTTCACCCACAAGCACCTCTTGTCCAAGTTCTTTGATAATACATTGCATGACGAACCTTGGATACAACAAAAATTTCTTTTTATCGTTTTGGTGATGCAACACCAACTCATTGAAAAAGTATGAAGATGCCCTAAATTTAGTTTCGTTAACAATTGAATGAAAAATTGGTTGCATGGTTGAGCACATCTGATAAGAAGATCCAGTCTTTGGACTTAAACACATGATAATGTAGTGAAACAAAAGTTTATATTTTGCATCAAAATATTTCTTGTATATGGTAGCATGTGATAATGTACCTTGGTAACCACACTCAATTATGGTTGATTGAATTGTTCCACTGGGAATATGATCAGGTGCTTCAACATCATCAAGACCTAAACTGTCTCCCAGAGTTTTCGGTGTGATTGCCATTTCTTTCCCTTTGATCTTCATCTTCAAGGAAAGGACTTTACCATCTTCGGTAACAGTCTCAGCGTTTGCCCAAAACTCATTAAGAGTGTCAGTATGGATTGGTAGGTCAATGGTGAACGCCGTGTAATATTGTGATTTTACGATCAAATCAATGATTTCATCGTATTGGGACCATGCATCATCTTTTTCGAAGTAGCCTCTTTGATTGTGTCCCTATTTAAGAACTAGAGCCATTGTTTTTGATACAACAGTTGAAAGATTCAGAGAGGGTTTTGAGAGAGGGAAGTTTTGTTTTTGAAACGATAATAATGAAAAGAGGGGTTTGAGAAGTTTAATAGTCCTTTTAGGTTAAACTTCTAAGAAAGATAGGAAAAGACTATTTTGCCCTTTTTGTCTAAAACCTCTGATGAATACTTGTTCATCAGGAGTTTCCTATTTTGTTCTTCAGTGGTTTTGAACTACTGAGAAGATTTTCTAAAAAATACCCCTAAAATCAATATTTGAAGATTTTATTATCAACAGCAGATTTTTCTTTTTAGAAATTTTCCCTTACAGATGTTTTTATACATCAGTAGTTTTTCTCTCTTCTTGTTGATCAACAGAGTTTTGATACAGAGTTAGTAAACAGGTAAGTGAAAGTAAAATATGTACAGAAAAATGAAAACACTTGCAGAGTTTATTCAAAGTTTAGCATTCCAAGCATGGAAACTAACTTCTGAAATGTTGATGTGTCAAGGGGTTTAGTGAATACATCAGCTATTTGGTTAGCTGTTGTGACATGTTTCACCTCAATCTTGCCTTTTCCATAGCAATCCCTGATGAAATGATATCTAATTTCTATATGTTTTGTCTTTGAAAACTGAACAGGGTTTTGAATGACGCTAATGGCAGATTTACTGTCTACTAAAAGTGGAGTCTTGGTCTCTTTGATTCCATAATCAAGAAGTTGATATTGGAGCCATTGAATCTGTGATGTACAACTTGCAGCAGCAATGTATTCAGCTTCAGCTGTTGAGGTTGCCTCAGATGTTTGTTTCTTTGATTGCCAGGATACCAAACAGTTTCCTAAGAATTGACAACCACTAGATGTAGATTTTCTTGACATTTAGCACCCTGCATAGTCACTATCTGAAAAAGCTGTTAACTTGGTATTGCTTGAAGCAGGATACCAAATTCCTAGTGTAGGAGTTCCTTTCAGATATCTGAAAATTCTTTTGACAACAATTAGGTGTGATTCCCTTGGTGCAGATTGATATCTAGCACAGACACAAGTTGAGAACATAATATCTAGTCTAGAAGCAGTTAAGTATAAAAGGGAACCTATCATACATTTATACATGGTTTGATCAATATGTTTTCCTTGATCATCTGGTTCAACTTGTGTGGTAGGTGTCATGGAAGTGGAACATGATTTACTGTCTTGTAAAGAAAATTTGTTCAATAATTTTTTAACATATTTAGATTGATGTATAAATGTTCCATTTGTTTGTTGCTTGATCTGCAGTCCAAAAAAGTACTGCAATTCTCCCATTGTACTCATTTCAAATTTTGATTGCATGAGTTTCTTAAATTCATCACACAGTTTTGTGTTAGTTGAACCAAAAATGATGTCATCAACATAAATTTGAACAAGTAAGACATGATTTCCAACATGTTTTATAAACAGAGTTTTATCAATGGAGCCTCTTGTAAAGTGTTTTTTGATTAAAAAGTTGGACAGTGTTTCATACGTGGCTCTTGGAGCCTGTTTTAGCACATAAAGAGCTTTGTCCAGTTTGTACACCCAATCAGGATAAGCAGGGTCCTCAAACCCAGGTGGCTGACAAACATTTACTTCCTCTTTTATTTTTCCATATAAAAATGCACTCTTGATATCCATTTGAAAAACTTTATATTTGTTGGAAATTGCATAAGCCAAAAAATAACCTGATGGCTTCATGCCTTGCAACTGGAGCAAAGGTTTCATCATAATCAATTCCTTCTTCTTGTGAATAGCCGTGTACTACCAGTCTTGCCTTGTTCTTAATAATCATACAAGCTTCATCTTATTTATTTCTGAAAACCCATCTTGTGCCAATTGGTAGCTTGTTTGGAGGTAAGGGACAGATTTCCCAGACCTGTTGCTTCTAGAATTGGAGCAATTCTTCTTGCATAGCTTGTACCCAATTGTTATCTTTGAGGGCTTCTTGATATTTCTTTGGTTCCAACTTAGAAATGAATGCAGAGAAAAAGCAAAAGTTGGAAAGTTGGTTTCTTGTAAGTACCCCTGAAGCAATATGACCCATTATTTGATCCAATGGATGATCCTTGTGTTTAATCAGTTCTTGTAACCCTGTACTTGGTGATGGTTCTTGAACTTCTTCAAACAAACCACTAAGTTTGATAATATCTGGTTAAGCTATATGTTGTGGTTCAGGAGTCTGTGGAGGTGAATTAGTAGTTTGATTTTGTTCATCAGCAGTTGTTGAAGTAAAAGTTTGTAAAACTTCTGATGGTTTTAAAGTTGATTTAATGACTGTGTTTGGAGTCCATGATGGAGGACTATCATCATAAAACCCTTGATCACCATAATAAGTGGGTTTAGATGATGTAACAGTTTTTTCAGGTCCGAAATGAAAACTGTCAAGATCAAAAAGTTCAGCAGGATGTGCTGGAATGAGAGTGTGTTTGGACTCATTAAACTTGACATTCAGTGTTTCTTCAACAGTCTTGGTTCTGGAGTTGAATACCTTGTAGGCTTTTCTAGTGGAGCAATAACCAAGAAAATAACCTGAATCAACTTTAGCAGCAAACTTTTAAACAGAGTCTTTTATATTTAGAATGAAACATTGATGTCCAAAAGCCCTGAAAAAGGAGATAAGGGGCTTGATGCCATGAAGAACTTCATATGCAGTTTTGGAATGTCTTTTGTTGAAAAGGAATCTGTTTTGAACATAACAAGCTGTGTTGATTGCTTCAGCCCAAAAATACAAAGGTAGGCCTGAATCAGCTAACATAGTTCTAGCTGCTTCAATTAATGTGCTGTTCTTTCTTTCTACCACACCATTTTGTTCAGGAGTTCTGGGAATGCTGAATTGTCTAACAATCCCTTTAGACCAACAGAATTCATCCAGAAAATTTTCCTAAACTCTGTCCCATTGTCACTCCTGATGACTTTGATAGAGAGAAAATATTGCTTCTCTATTTGTAGAATGAAGAACTTGATTATTTCAGCTGCCTCATCCTTGGAATATAAGAAGAAGACCCATATGAATCTTGAGTAGTCATCAATGATGACCAGACAATATTTCTTCTTACCAAGGCTCATAATATTAACTGGTCCAAATAAGTCCATATGGAGTAGTTGAAGACATGCAGTTGTTTTTTATTCTTCAATAGACTTATAAGAGGACTTATGCTGTTTACCTTTAAGACAGGAAACATAGTGTTCTTTGCACTATTATTCCTTCAAAGGTAGACCTCTGACCAAGCCCATTTTTGTGACTTTATTTATGGTTTTAAAGTTATCATGGCCAAGTCTCCTATGCCAGAGATCAGTTTCAGAAGTTGATGCTCTTGAGAAGAAGCAAGCATTGTTGTTCAATACTTTGTCTTTTTCAATGTCCACTGCATAGACATTGCCACATCTTTTGGCTATTAGCAAAGTATGATCTTCAATGATCTCCTCTATCAACTTTTGGTCTTCTAGTGATATGATCTTGCATGCTGTCTTGGTGAAAAAGGAAGAATATCCTTTGTCACACATTTGTGAGACACTCAGCAAGTTGTACTCCAAGTTTTCAACCAGATTGACCTTATCAAACTATATTTTACCAGAGGATACATTGCCATGTCCTAGCACATATCCTTTGGCATTGTTCCCAAAGGACACAAATCCTTTTCTTTGACTGATAAAATTGCTTATCAGGTATCTGCATCCAGTCATGTGCATTGAGCCTCCACTATCAACATACCAAATGCTATTCAAACCTCTGGACACCCTCTGCACCATATAGAAAATTAGTTAGATTTTGGAACCCAAGCTAGTTTGGCTTTGGGTTTGCTCTTGAGAACAGGAACAGTTTGTTTTAGACCATTTTTGGAAATCCATGTCTTTTTGGCAATGGATTTGTCATTAAGGACAATGGTGGAGTTCTTTTGAGGACCACCATCAACTTTGGACATCAATAGTTTTACCAAATTCATGAGTTTTTCAATCTCAGCAGTTTGTGAAACTGCTGATGATTCAGGTCCAACTATTGAAGAATAATTTTGAGAAAAATGCTTTTGTTGAGATTTAGTCTTTTTCTGAGAAAAGGTGTTACTTGGTTGTTGTTTGTTGGGATAAAAGGTTTCTTCAAAATCTTGTTTGATTTGTTTTCCCAAAACCAGTTGTAAAATTTTCTTGTTATACTGATTTCCTTTTCTGTATCTACAAAATTCTGTTCTGTGGTTAAACAGACCACAAATTTCACATTCTCTTACCTTCTCCTTCCTTTTAAATTCATCATGAGATGTGGAAGGCAAGTTACTGATAGTTTTAGATATTGGAGTTAGGTCATCAGTAGTTTTCAGGTTCTCAACTCCTGATGTAGATGAAATTACTGATGACTTAATGTCAGCATTTTTAACTTCTGCAGGACTTTCAATTTTGAGAAAGTTCTAATGAAAGGATGTGCATTCTTTCACATTGGAAGTTTGATTTAGAACTATTCTACTCCCATCATCAGCAGTTTTGGGAGTAAAATCAGTTGGAGTTTAAGTGTGGTTGTACCCTATGCAAAACTTAACATTTGATGCAGTTTGTTTGTTAAGCAGCATTTGGTAACCTCTACATGACTCAACCCAATTTTCACAATCAACCTTGGTGTCAGCAAGCTCTTTTATGACATTTCCTAGGTCTTCTATCATGATTTTAATATGTGCTTGGGTTTCAATAGCATTATTTGTTAATTTAGAAATTTCTTTAGAATTTGCAACAAGTTTTCTTTCTAAATCACATTTCATTTGAGTGTATTTTCTTTCAGAGTCATTGGCTTTGCCATGTAGATATACATTGGTCTCTCTTATAAGAGCAAAAGATTCTTTGCAAGAAGTTGAACAAAGTTTTAACAAAGACTCTTTTGATACCTGAGATAAGGCCGATTTAGAGGTGCATCCCTCAAAAGCCATTAAGGCAAAATTCTTTCTGCCATTATCAGGTTATGCCCAGTTGATGTCATAGACTATGTTGCCTGCATCTGGACTGCATTCAGATGTGTCAAAGGGAAGATTGCTCCAATCAACATACCCTGATGTAAAAAGACTTTGCTGAGAGGGTTGTTGAGTTTGTGGAGGATGTTGAGCAGCTGGAACAGGAGGTATTTGTTGTTGGCCCTGTTGTTGAGCAGGCATCTGAACATATTGTATTTGAGGCACATATTGGATTTGTGGAGCTTGTGCCTGTACAAAATGAGCACTCCCTTGAATTCCATTATTCCTATTATAACTGGAATTGAACTGATTTCCAGATTGTGGTTGGTTAAAGCTAGAGCTTCTACACTCTCTAGCAAAGTGTCCCAACTTTTGAAACTTATGACATCTAAGTTTAGATTTGTCAAAACCAACTTTTGTTGAACTGTTCAGTTCTGGAAATTTCTTTCCTGAACTTTTATAAAATTTATTAGTTTTTATACTTAACATGGCCAGTTGGAGTAGTATGTCCATTTCTTCTAAGTCATCACTACTGAAATTTTTTAAATCATCCATTATAAAGCACATGTTATCAGTATTTTGACTATCTTCTTCATTGTCATAACCTGGATATGACCTTTCTGATGAGATCCCAGTGGTTATGTCAATGTGGTCAAAAGAGCCAAAATCATTTGAACAAGAAGGTGAGTCTTGTCCTAAAAGTGTTGTACTACCTGGAACATAGTCATCAGCTGTTTTGCCAGAATTTTGTAACTTTTTCTTTTGATTTATTTCTCTTTCAAAAGTTAACAATCTCCCATGTAATTTTGTAAGAGTTAGAGAGTTAAAATCTCATCTAGATCTAAGGACTATTGAGTAAGTTTCCCATTTTTCTGGTAAAGACCTTAAAAATCTATGAAGCATAGATACTGTTTTATAGGTCTGGCCATTTAACTTTAACTCAGAGATTAATGAGGAAAATCTTTCAAATTGTTGTGTCAAAGTTTCTCCATTAATGTGAGTAAATGTTTCATATTGTTGAGCAAGAATTTCTCTGGTGTTGGCAATCACCTCTTCAGTTCCTCCAAACTATTTTTTTAGGCAGTCCTAAATCTCTTTGGCACTTTCACAATCTAAGAGTCCAGAGTAGATATCATTTGGGAGAGCCATTGCCAACATAGAGAATGCCTTACCATCAAGCTCAAGTTTTAGGAAATCTTCATCAGTGTAGTCTTTTGGTTCTTTTGGAATTTCTTCCTTAGTTTCAAGATTTACATTTACTGGTTTATGTGGTCCATACATGACGGATCTCCAACAACCGATATTGGTCTTTGACAAGGTATGTGCCAATCTTCTCTGCCAGATATTATAGTCATTTCTGACTAACATAGCAGGTTTAGTGGCAGATCCAATATTAGGATCCATTTTTGAGAATTTGATTTGTCAAGTTTTTCTCAAAGTGATGGATAAAAAGTGAACTTTTATCCTTTATTGAATATCAATAAGAGCCTGTGTCTGATTCTCAATTTGTTAGATTGATATTTGATCAGATAAACCAGCAGCTCTGATACAATTGTTGGATCAGTTTCTCTTATAACAGTTCTTATTCATGAACACTTATGTGTTGTAAATATATCAAAGTAAAATGCACAGCAGAATATTTAAGTGTTCAAGTTGAAGTATCACTTTTAACAGGAGTTATTATTCCCCTCAGTCAATGAACTAGGAAATAAAGATGAGAATCAATAATAGTAAATGAATATTACAGTTAATGTAAGATGATTCTCAGATGTATATGAAAAGGTTAACTACAAAGTAATTTGAAGGAAAAAGTTCAAGTTTTGGATAGATAATTATCGATGCTAAAATAGTGGGTGTAACCCCTCTATTTATAGCCGAAAGATTACATACAAACTAAGTAATCAAAAGCTTAAAATAATGTAAGATAATACTACAACAGGCTGTAGCATTGAAACTTGAACAAAGACTTTAAGTTAACTAATATAATACTAAACTGCTGAGATTAAGGGCGGTTAGAAGCTTATTAATGAAAGTGCTGATGAGTGACAAACTTCTCATGAGTTATCTTCAGGAGTTTGTCTTCAGCAGTTCGTTCCTTAGATATTCTGTCTGGTTTATCTTCAGAACTTCTGATCCTTTTACTCTTCAGAACTTTACATATCTTCTTCTTCAGCAGTTTCAAAAAATGTTAAAAGGATAAAAGACTAAGGTTTATACTGACTTGTCAATCCTCTTTGACCCTACAGTTAGCTCACAAGTGCGTGGGTTGTTACACACCACAGGTACAATCATGAGTCCTCCCACTTCCTACCAAAACACACACAAGACCATAGACTTGTTAATTAGTTTGTTAATTCATAAAGCAAAGTTTAAGTGAAAAGAATTAAATAAGAACACAACACCACTTAACAAACATAAACTATATAATCCATACCAAAATAAGTCTTCACCCTAACAACACTTGATTAATCTAGCCAGACATTGGCTGTACAGCAATCACACTATCAATGGTGCATGAATAACACATAGTGGTGAGTGTAAGTGGATTAAAGAAGGTGTTTTGGATGAGTTTTAGTGATCTTTCTCTCAACTCTCTCTCACCAAGTCTTTATGGAGTGATCCCAGGCTCCAAAGGTCACTTGCAAGACCCCAGAGGTGGCTGATGTGTGAGTAAAACTCTGGTGAAATGGGATGTCCAAAATGAGGAGTGGAGGGCTCTAATTATAGGCAAAACAGCTCAAGCAGGCCCTCGACATCGCGTTGGCACGCCCATGCCAGACAGCAGGTACTGTTGCAGAGTACTTGCATGCAGAATTGTCTTGTACCAGGGCATGCACTCCCATGCACCTCTCCTTGGCACGCCCGTGCAATCTAACTTTTTGTAACCTTCTGTCAGTCTTAGTCGGTTTGAGCCTTGGAGAACACGCTGTTGTAAAGTACACCCGTGCACCTCCCTTTGGCGCGCCCGTGCACATCTGAAATCTTCAGATTTGACTCCTGTTGACTTGTTAACCTGGAACAGTTGGCACGACCGTGCCTACCCAGAGCGCAGCCATGCTTTATCTGGAACCTTGCAAAAAGTCTTCAAATCCTTGTCTTTTAAGCCGGTTTTCACATCTTTTCACTTTTCACCTTCAATACCTGCAATTATCATCAAAAGGAAACAAACCGTGACAATACCAAGATAAAAGCCTGATTTTACGTGATAATAAGGTGAAAACATGTATATAAAACCTGCTAATTTTGGGACTCATCAGTTGCCCCACGTACACCTCTTCCTTTACTTTAACATTTAATAATGCTCTTTTCACATCCATTTGGTAACCCCTAAAATGTTGATAAGAATCCAAAGCAAGAAACATGTGAATCACTTCCATTCGGTCTACTAGAGTATATATTTCATTGTAATCTTCTCCTTCAAAATGTCAGAATTCTTGAAAAACTAAGCAAGCTTTATTGTGAACTACCACACCTCGGTCGTCTTTCTTGCATTTATAAACCCACTTTGTTCCAATCTTCCTTTCACCTTTGAGAAGATCAACTACATCCCAAACACCTAGTTTCTGGAACTGAAGGAGTTCTTCTTGCATTGCTTCAATTCATGCTTCTTCTCTTAATGCGTCATTGATACTTCGTAGTTAGGTTTGTGAAACAAATTAGGCATATGCCCAATCGTTCTATTCACTGGATTTTGTAAGTTTTTAATATTGAGTCTCTGCACTTGACCTAAGCTTCCAACATGTAGTTACCCACTTTCTAGATTACTGATGACATTCTACAATGGATGTATGCCATGTATCCTAGATTCATATTGAGTTGGGACAAGGACACTTTCTTGCATATTACACTTTGAGAGATCAATTCAGAAATTAAGAACATGAGAACTAGAAGAAGACTGGCCAGCATTAGTATTCACCATAGTAGTCTTTGCAGGAACAGTAGTATCTCTGGTTGTTCAGAAAGCAATTCGTGGGAATCAACAAAATCATCATCATCTAATGAGGATGCATCATGTCCTCTGAAGCTTCCATAAACACCTCTTCTTCTTTAATATTCCTGGCTGCTGTAGAAAGACCTGGTTTAGAATTAGCTACAACCGAAGAAACAGTGATCGGACATACCAGCGGTGAGCTAGAGGCGCTCTCACACTCATAGTAGATGTGCGCTATAACTTCTTCTACCACACTATCGAGACCAAATTCCTCAAATAATGTTTCATAATTAAACATCCAATAGGGTCTTCTACCTTGTGGATTAGCTGTATATCTCTAAACATCAACATTCATCCATTCTTCAATGCACTTTGTACGAGCATTACAAACCCTGTTTTTAAGAGTGGCGTACCCTACAAAGAATCCTTCGCCAGCTTTCTCTTCAAATTTTTCATTATCGATGATCATGGTACAAGGAGCACCGAATGGTACGAGGAATTCCAAATTGGGTTTGGGAAGATTAAGAAGCTCATAACTGGTGTTCTCTAACTTCTTCACTCTCAGGAGTTCAATGTATAACAAGCATAGGGAATAGCTCCATTCCAAAACATCATAAGAAGTTTGGAGTCAGCCAACATTGTCCTAGCAGCCTCAATCAGGGTCCGATTCTTTCTTTCAACGACATCGTTCTGCCACGGAGTGTAAGGTGCAGTGAAATCATGATGAATACCCTTTTCAAAAGACATCCATTGTGTAGTTCTTCAATTCAGTCCCATTATCACTTTGAACCCTGCGTATTTTTAACTTATACAATTATTCGAGCTTCGGGCAAAACTTTTAGATTATCAAAGGTCTCACTCTTCTGATTCATGCATACCACCCAAGAGAAATTAGAATAGTCATTTGTAATAACAATATAGTGGAGATCTCCATAGTAACTCTTCCTCTTCACTGGACCGAAAAATTCAAAGCGAGTTTTATCAAAAAGCTTTGGTGAAAAGATCGGCTCTTTGATAATCAGTGTGGATTTTCACCATATCTATTAATCCTTTAGCATAGCAATCACGAATAAAGTGATACCATATTCGGATATGCTTAGCCTTAGAATGGTGAACAGTGTCTTTTGTGAGTGCAATGGCTGCTTCATTATCACCATGAATGGGGGTTTTAAGAAATTGCAAACCGTAGTCGCGCATCTGCTGTTGAATCCAAAGCACTTGTGAACAGCAACTCGAGGCCGCCACATCTTCAGATTCACATGTTGATAGAGAAACTGACGTCTACTTCTTGCACTGCCAATTAATTAGCCTGCTCCCCTGAAATTGACATCCAGCCATTATGGATTTAGCGTCAATATCACAGCCACCAAAATCTGCATCACTAAAAGCAATGAGGTCAAAGTTATCATCATTAGGATACCACAACCCGCGCGATGGACAACCCTTCAGATAACGTAGGATTCGTTTGACTGCAGTCTGGTGAGATCTAAGCAGTTAATGTCTGAAAATATCGGTTATCGGTCGAGGACCAATATTTGATATATCGGTTTTCGTGGTGAGATATCGGTGGGATATCGGTAATTTTTATATCATGCAAAATCCATATGTATAAAAGTTTAACACTAACAATTAAATATAATCTCCTACAATTAACAGATTGACCTCTTGCAACATGCAAAACAATAACAATTGTAGCAAGTGGGAACTTATTAAAGACTTTAAACACTAATATTTAACACTGACAATTAACAATTAAGACTTAAAACACTAACAACATCAATAAGAAGCAAGACAAATAGAAGAACTAATAAGAAAGATACTGATATCGGGAATATTGGTGATATATCGGTCAAATATAGGTAAGATATCGGTCAAATATCGGTCAATATCACCGATAATATCGGTACAAAATATCGGTCAAAATATCGGTATCAATATATCGGTTGATGACCGATAACCGATATAGCGGATATATCGGCGATATTAACTGCTTAGGGTGAGATTGTTTCGGCTTTGACTGGTAACGTGCATAAAGGCATGTAGCAAACATTATATCTGGTCAGGAAGCGGTCAAATACATCAATGATCCAACGATGGCTCTATAAATGTAAGGGTCAATGAGCTCCGCCTTAGCATCAAATCCAATCTCGTGATTAGGTTGTATGGGAGTGGCAATCAGTGTTGAATCCTCCATCTGGAATCGGCTCAAGACTTCGAAAACATATTTCGTCAGGTGGATAAAGTTCCACGATGGTGTCTGATCCACCTGCAATCCAAGAAAGAATTGCATCTCTCCCATTGAGCTCATCTCAAACTTTTCCGGCATGACCTTTTCAAATTCACTGCAAAGACTTTCGATAGTTGAACCAAATATAATGTCGTCAATGTAAATTTGTACCAGGAGCAAATATCCTTCTGTTCGTTTCGTAAACAGGGTACAGTCAACTTGTCCTCTTTTGATCCTCTAGAAAGCAAGTATGTGTTGAGCTCTTCATACCACTGTCGAGGCGCTTGGTGTAAACCATACAATGCCTTGTTCAGTTTATAGACCTTATCCCGGTGGATAGGATCCACAAAACCCGGTGGTTGCTCAACATAGAGTTCTTCCTTGACCACACCATAGAGAAAAGCACTTTTGACATCCATCTGATACACCTTGAATTTCATATAAGATACATACGCTAGAAACATTCGAATAGCTTCTATACATGCGACCGGTGTATAGGCTCATTGTAGTCAATTCCCTCCGTTTGACGAAAACTTTGTATGACCAATCGAGCTTTGTTCCTCACGATCACTCCTCGATCATCTTTATTACACTTAAACACCCACTTGGTTCCTATCATCCTTCGATCTGGTTGCATTGCATCCACCCATGATTCTTCATTCGAAGCTTCCTTATATGATCATCGTTGTACCTTCAAAACATCACAAGCAAATGACCAATCATTTTCTGATTTCTGGATTTTAGAGTAAAGGGCTAGGGCTCCGGTATTCTCATTTGATGATGCACATCTCAATTCCCACGTGTCATCACACTGCTACCGAGATCACCAATAACTTGTTCTAACGGATGATGAGTGTTGATCCGAGATTCCATATTTGCTGGAACAGGATTCACCGTCTGGACATTGATATCTTCTGCTGAATCTAGATCATTACCCACATTTGATGTAGAAGGCACATCAGTAGACACATTTGGGTTCACTGGTAGTGATACGGTATCTTGGTTCAAGACTGCTTCACTTGTAACTTCTTCATCATCTTCTGACTCTGAAGAATCAAATATATCTGAAACATCTTGGAACACTTCTTCTTTTATTGAATTAGTAACAAGAGCATTGGTATCATTAGAAGTTGTAGTAGGAGGAGTCACGGTGATCAAACGCATCACTGGTGAAGTGATTACATTTTCACACTCGTAATATAAACGAAGAACATCTTCTTCAACCATACTTTCTAGATTGAATGACTCAAATAGTTCTTTGTAGTCAAATATCCAATTGGGTCCTACGCCGAGAGCATTTTGAGTGTATCTTTGAACAACCACATTTGACCACTCTTCAACAAATTTCGTCTTTTGTTGAAAACACGCTTATTTGGAGTAGCGTATCCAACAAAATAACCTTCTTCTGCTTTAGCTCCAAACTTGTCATTAGGATTTAGCATCGTACACGGTGCCCCAAATGGTTCTAGAAACTCTAAATTCGGCCTTCGTCTGTTGAGTAGTTCACAAGAAGTCTTTGCAAACTTCTTCACTGTCAACACCTGATTAAGTGTATAACAAGCTGCATGAATCGGTTCATTCCAGAAAATGACTAGAAGATTAGAATCCACGAGCATTGTCCTCGCCGTCTCAATTAGAGTCATGTTCTTTCTTTCTGCAACACCATTCTGTTAAGGAGTATAAGGTGCATTGTATTCATTATAAATTACTTTTGATTCACACAGTGCATCCATTGATGAATTCTTAAACTTCGTCCATTGTCACCTCTAATTCTTTTGATCCTCAAACCATATATATTCTCCAAATGTGTAAACAAAATCTTCTAGTTATTAAACGTGTCACTCTTGTGTTGCATGCACATCACCCATGAAAATCATGAAAAGTCATCAGTAACCGCAAGACAATATAAGTCTCCACATATTCTTTTACGCTTCATAGGTCCAAAGAGGTCCATGTGTAAACATTCAAGCGGGACACTCACATAATTTACTTTTTTGGGTCTGTGGGAGTGTTTGTGTTGTTTGCCCTTTTTACATGATACACAGTTGTCATTAAGATGGAAATGCTTCACATTGACACCATCAATGAGTCCATTCTTCACAAGATTATTCATTTTCCTGAGATGAATGTGTCCCATCCTCCGATGCCACATGATCAATTCATTCTCGATTACTTTAGACAAGAAACAAGAAACACGTAACTTGGCCTTTTGATGTTGCAGCTTTAGTCATGTCAAGAATGTAATGGTTATTCACTCTTGGTGCTTGTAACATAATCCACTCTTTTGGGATTTCGAAACCAGCCTTCAGGATGTAGCAAGCTTTATCGTCAAAATGTACGGAGAACTTCTTATCACAAATTCAAGACACACTCAGAAGATTGTAGCCTATCTGCTTTACATACGAAATTTACTCAAAACTAACAAGTCCATTACTAACACTTCCTTCCATCGTAATATACCCTCCTTTGTTACTAGCAAATGCAACATAACCTCCATTAATATTTTTGATATCAAAAGGAGCGTCATGTCCCTTTTCATGTGTCCGAAAGCTCCAATGTCAACAATCCAAAGACTGCTAACAGGGCCAGCTGGAACTCCCTGCATGAGCAATTAAAGAATTAGTTCTTTTGAGGGACCCAAGGTTTCATGGTCTTGGCTCTTGAAGTTTCAGTAATCAAAGAAACATTTTTCTTGTCATCAAACTTTTTATTAGAAACCTTCACTAATTCTTGTAGATGCATATTTCATATATGTGTATGTAGCTTTCGGATCATCGAAGTCATTAAAGTCGAAATGTAAAGTTTATGTTTATGTTTTAGTTTTAGTTTTGGTTCGGGTATACGAAGAGTCGAACCAAAAGTCTAAGTTTTGGTTCGGGTTAAGTGAAGGTCGAAGGGACTTGTTCGCACCTTCGATAGGTCGAACGGGATTGTTTATATATAGGTGTAGCTTTGTGATGGTTATTCAGTTATGCCATTTGTCGTGTATGTGTTCTAGAGTGTCCAGAGGCTATCCAGTTACACCTAGTAGTGTGTGTTTTCATGTAATCTAGTTTGTAAACATTATTATCATCTTAATGATTAACGAAAACTTTGAAAATGAAATCTCGTGTGTTTTGATTCATATTATTTATCATATTGAATGAACATTAGGGTTTCCACACCTAGTGTTTCAGTATTCGTGTTGATTATATGTTGATTGTGTGAAAAAAACGATCCTACAAGGTGGTATCAGAGCTTGTGCTCAATCACAAGATTGCAATTTGATAAAAACTTTCAGATTTCAGATCAAAATCATCAAGATTCCATCTGTTTTCATATAACATTGATAAAACATGGTTTTTTTTTATGATTTAAATGTGTTTTTTATGGTCGATTTCAAAATTCTTTCACAATAGTTGTTCAGAAATCAATCTGAATCAAAACCTACACAATTTCAATCCAAATTGATAAAATTTTCATAAATCAGATCAAAATTATGTGTTTTTGAAGAAAATATGATCATGCAAGCTGGGTATGGTCGAATGGGTTTCTGGTTTTGGGTAGAATGAGATTTTCTTTTTCATTCGTGCTAGATTCTGGGTCGAACCAAGTCTAGAATTTTTCATTCGGACCATATCATTCACATTCGTGTAATCAGGATTCCATTCATGCTTTCATTTTTCATTTGTTTTCTCAGTTAGGTCGAATCAAGGTCCATTCTTTTCATTCGCACCAATTTGTAGGTTGAACCACTTTATCATCTTTTGATTCAAACCTTCGATATCCAGAATAGAAATTTTGATAAAATTTTTCTAAGTGTTGGAACTTTTATATCATGGACAACATTTGGGGATTTCCAATGAACCGATCGAATACGACACAACAACAACTTCTACCAATGAATCGCAGGCAAGTAGCAGCAAGAAAAGGGAAAGCAAGTTTCATTACAACCGATGGTCAATTATTGGGCGGTTTCTCATCTGAGTCAACCCGTTGTGCGACCTCCTACTCAACCTATGCTGGATTATTGGAGAGTTGCAACAGCCGCAGCTGTTTAGAATCAGACAACCACTGCTATCTCAACATTAATGAATGACTTATCCATCGGAAATGGAAATAGACCCCCGAAGTGGATGGATTTGTCCCGAATATCCATCATGGCACAAAAGTTTCAAAATTCATTTGGAAGGGTTAGATGGTGGAGAAGCACAGCAGGAACTACAATGTGGGTACGTGCAACCAATAGTGGATAATTCAAACACTCCAGTTACATTGGATGATATATCTGAGGATCAAAAGAAGAAGCATGCAGCTGTGAAGAAGGCATACTCGCAGCTATCTCAGGCTTTGACTACTGATTTGTGGCATCAATTTGGAACATGTGCAACATCTAATCAACTGTGGGAAGCACTTAAGAGCATGAATGATGGAAATGAGAAGACTACGAAGCTCAGAAAGCATGAGTTGAAGAAAGAATTTGAGAACTTTAGCTTTGTTGGGAATGAAACTCTAAAGGAGTTGACTACTCGTTTTTACCATTTGTTATCTGAATTGTCTAACTATGAATTTTTCTTTTCTATGCCAGAATGTGTTGAGAAGTTTGCAGAAGAATTGCCGGTGCATTGGAGCCAACACGTTGAAGTCTTACAGGAGAAAGATTGATTTCCTTTTTGGACTTTGACTGAGTTTATTCAGTGATTGGAGAACAATGAGATAGAAGAAATGAGAAAGGCGAAGAGAGCTCAAATTCCACAGAATCCGGAAATGTATTATTCTAGTTCATCTTGTTCTGCAATTCCAAAAGTTGGTGTGAGTTCAACACCACAAACTGATTTTGTATCTAGTTTGGAACCAACAAATCCGGCTAGTTATTATGGTGTTTCTTCATCTTCTTCATTACTCCATCTCAAGCTCCAATGCAATCCAATCCATGGTTAGCTGCTCCAACAATGAATATGCCTCAACAGTTTTCATCAAACGTTGGACAAGCACCATGAAGTCCAAGTTCCATTATGTTAGAAACTTCTAATTTGGACAATGTGACTTTTAAATTGCTCAAAAGCATGTTGCTTTTGTGTCATCTTAAGTGCATCATATAATGGACTTGTGGTAGTCAAATTGGGAATAACAATTTGTCTAATGAGGATTATGCGCAAATCGACAAGGATGAGATGGAATTGATTGATATTTAGTGGGCGTTTGCAAGTGTGGTGAAGAGAGCTCATGAGTTTATGGAGAAAACCGGTAGAACTTATTTGGCTACATCTCTAACAACACCTATGGATTTAACAAGGCGAAAGTCACTTGCTTTAACGGTGGTACAAAAGGCCACTTTGCCCGAGAATGCCACAAATCAAAACAACAAGGTAACCGAAACCCGTTTAACACAAACTACTAAAACCGTCAAAAACACTACTGAAATCAAAACCAAAACTGACAATCTGTTTCACAAAACACAAACTGAAGACAAACATCATCATCTAACTAAACTCAAAATGCACCAAACCATGAAAGAAACATTGTTCTCGTAACCACTTCCACCAACCAAAAGAATGACAACAAAGCGTTGGTGATTCAGCAAGATAAAGGGTTTAACTGGAACAACATGCAATTAGGTGTTGAAGAGATTTATAGAGGCAATGTTGCATGTTTTGCTCAAGAGGTTGTTAATGATGAAGCGGAAAAGAAGAAGAGTCGGTGATTAGACCGGTAATTAAAGAAGTTGAGACGGTAGATGAAGAAAGTGAAGGTGTGCAAGATTTAGAGTATTAAGATTCTGAGAGCGAAACAGATTCAGAAACAAGTCTGAATTCTCTTGATAAAGATGTTGATCAGTTATTAGTAGAAAGCCGATTTCTAATCAGCAAGAATTTGTGCATGGTGGATAATGCTTTGCACCAGAGTGGATTATTCTAATTCTTCTCTAGAAAGGAAGCTCATTTTGCTCTTATGGCTCTAATGATTCGTCAACCCTGGTAAGTTCTAACTCGCTTCCTAAGTGTAAAGATTATGTAACTTTGCTAGGAAAGTGTGATAGACTTGAAAAACATGTTCTCAGCTTGACAAATGACTTGGCTAGTGCTAAATCTGCTGTTGAAACATATAGAAAGAATGAGAAAGCTTTAAGCAAACTTAAGAAAATTATAAGAAGATGTGTCTAAATTAACAAAAATGTTTTCAAACAACTAGATTGCAATTAACAATTACATAAATGAGATTGAAGAAACCAAACTTGAAATGGCCAAAGTCAGATGCATGTATGAGAAAATGAAACAAAAACCTAGAAAGTTATCTTAATGTGCAATATGTGATTGACCACATTGTTGAAGTACGAGACAAAAATGGTATTCCAACTAGTATCAGTTATTTGTCTGTTCCAGCTCCTGTGTTTTTTGGGAATCATAATCTTGATATGGTTAGCACGGGGAGTTCGGAAACATTGACTTCCACATCTAAAAACGAATCAAACACCTCAAGTGTGGGTGATCCAAATTCAGATGTGAGACGATACTAGGAGTAAACAATGAGAATGTGGTTGCAATCACAGATGACTCTGATTCTGAAGAAGACGAACCTGAAAAGAATGTTGATATTCCTTTGAAAAATCACATTCAATGTGATCCAACACCTAAGGTTCAGGTTCCTCCCAAGGCTGAAACAAAGCCAAAACTATCAATCCAGAACACTAATAAGAAAGAATCAGATAAGGGTGTGAAAGTATTCTATTGGATCGACATATCCGATAAGATATTTTCTGATGAGAAATATCCCATACATTTTGCTAACTATTCAAAGATTTCAAAATTTTGGCAAGAAAGTACTATTTGGTTTCCTAAATCTGAAAGAACAAATGACTTTCCACTTAAATTAATTAGAAAACTGTGTGGTGATGAATCCAAAAGCCCAAAGTGCATGTGACTGATTCGTTAAGACTTGTTGGAAGTGTTGAACCATCTTACTCACTGGAGCCCGCTCCTGATAGTTTAAGAAGGCATTGTATTGACGATCAATATCCGATAAACACTTCTGCCAGATGTCATGAAAAGAATAAGTTTGAAGAATACCGTGCCAGTTTTAAGTATGGGGAGAGAGGACATTTATTTGTTCACTGCCCATATGTAAGACATAAGAGGCATGAAGTTGAGGTTAGGAGAAACCCATAGGGATTCGGGTTGTTGTTTATCCTCAGAGGCAATTTTATCAATCTAGAGGAAAACAACCGATTGCTTATGACAATCGAAACCGAATCGCCATGAACAGACCAGAAAAGAAACCAATGGGAACACAGCTAAAGATAAGCAGAAGGTTTATCCTAAACATCTGTTAAGTCTGAGGCTAGGCCTTCGTCAGCTAAATCAGACAAGGTTACTAAGAATGTTCAACAAAAGGTCGTGCAAAAAGAAACCTGGAAATGCTAAAAATGATATACAAAACAAATTCGAATTTTAAAACGACCTGAGAAAACTTGGATACCAAAGGGTTCTTCTAGTGGTTCCATCTCAACTTCACAAGAATCAATGAAGTTTCTGATAAGAAAGTTGATGAAAAGAAAAATGTTTCTTTGAATGCTGAAACTTCAAGACCCAAGACCATGAAGGCTTGGGTCCCCGAAAGAACTAATCATTTAATTGCTTATGCAGGGACTTCCAGCTGGCCCTGTTAGCAGACTTTGGATTGTTGAAAGTGGAGCTTCTGGGCACATAACAGAGGACATGTCGCTCCTTTTTGACATTAAGAATATTAATGGAGGATAAGTTGCCTTTGCAGTAACAAAGGAGGGTATATCACAATGAAGGAAGTGTTAGTAATGGAAGTGTTAGTTTTGGAAAGATTTCTTATGAGAAGCAAATAGATTACAATCTTCTTAGTGTGTCTCAAATTTGTGATAAGAAGTTCTCGGTACATTTGATGATAAAGCTTGCTACATCATGAAGCTCGTTTAGAAATTCCAAAGGAGTGGATTATGTTACAAGCACCAAGAGTGAATAATCTTTTACATTCTTGACATGAGTAAAGCTACAACATCGAAGGGCCAAGTTAAGTGTTTTTGTCTAAAGAAATTGAGATGGAATCGATCATGTGGCATCGGAGGATGGTTCACATTCATCTCAGGAAAATGAATAATCTTGTAGAGAATG
>JAUTDX010002638.1:0-42614 GCA_030844895.1 Ambrosia x helenae | reverse complement strand
TCGACTCTTTACAAGAAGTTTATGTGTTTTATGTGCATTTTTTGACATATGAATAGTGGGAGTTTCAAAATTGGACCTTCGGTCGGGATCACTGCTGCGGACGAGTTGTGGGTTGGCCCGTTATAATACTTGAGTAATTATAGTTAGGTTTCTAAATTAATATTTAACCATTGTTGTGTATTGCTTGGTAAAAATGATTTTAGTTGTAATGACGGTTAATTAACAGCGAGTCGCTGAGATTGCTGGAGTGGTCGTCTCGTTTGATCCTAAACCTGTCCCGGTTAGCTTTTTTATTTCAACAAACCAACTTGGTGTGTGTGTTTGGTGTGTTTTTGGACATATTGAAGTTTACCCTAGTTTAAGTAACATATTTGGTGTGTTTTGACATGTTTTCAACAGGTGATTGGAACGGAGCAGGTGGTCACACTAACTATAGGTTAAAACTGTTGTACATATATATTAATGTTAGCTACTTTCATCAATTTTTAGTTGTGCTAATCTAATATCTAACCATGGTTAAAATGTTAGCACAAAATCAATGCGGGAGGATGGTGGATATGAGGCCATCCAAAAGGCTATCGAAAAGCTTGGACTTCGGCATGAAGATCACATCGCAGGCTATGGTGAAGGGAATGAGCGTCGCCTCACCGGGCATCATGAAACAGCCGACATTAACACATTCTCATGGGTACACGAAACCAACCAAAAGTCTTAAGTCCTCCTACAAATTAACTTTTCCTTTGCATGCTCTAAACTCAAATATTTGAGAATTTGTGATGGATCTAATTTCAACCTGAAACATGGCCCGTTTCATTTGGTAATGATGGGCTGTCTTTGCGTTTTGTAGGGAGTTGCGAAGCGTGGTGTGTCGATTCGGGTGGGGAGAGACACTGCAAAAGAAGGGAAGGGATATTTTGAGGACCGGAGGCCTGGGTCGAATATGGACCCGTATGTGGTTACCTCTATGATTGCCGAAACCACTATCTTGTGGAAGCCTTGAGCTTGGTTCTATGGGTTGGACCAAAAATTAGCCTTACAGTTTTTTATCATAAATAAATAGGTGGATTTATTGACCGGATAGTATGCTTTGAATATCTACTGACTCTACGTAATGAATAACCTTTACTGTTTCTGTCATACATTTTTTATAATTTTTTATTACAAATGATGAATAGGATAAAAAATAATTTTACATTGTATGTTTTATAATTTTTTGAGTAAAATTCCTTTTTGAGTCCCTGAGTTTTGTTGATTTTAACTACTTGAGTCCAACATTTTCATTTTTAACATTCTGAGTGCTAGTGTTTTAAGTTTGTTATGGTTTGAGTCCAACTTTCTAACGTCGTTAAACCAAGTCAGTTAACTATAAGGGTATCTCAGTCATTTTACACATAGGGTACAACTTGTAATGCATAAGGTATAACGTACAAGTCTTTAATACATAAATAAATATAATATATAATAATAATAAAGCGCTCTCTCACACACAACACACACACTCTCTCACACACAACACACACTCTCTCTCTCTCTCTCTACACACACACACTTTCTTCTTCACCCCTCCACCACACCATAAAACCACCACCCACCACACCACATCGACTATCCCACCACCACTGCCATAACCCACCACCACTACACCACATCGATGTGAATTCTAATTCCCCCCCCCCCCCCCCCCCCCCCCCCCCAAATCTGGATCTAAACCATAAACCACCACCCCCAAATCCACACCTGCACACACTTTCACACCTCAAGTGCATATTTGATTTTCATTAGTCATTTGATTAACAGCAAAACATTTTTACCCAATCATACAAAACAAAAGACAACATACGCTCTCCATTGTGAAAGCGAATTACAATAACTTGACCCTTTATAGAAAATTGATATGGTTCAAAGGTTTTCTTGTTTATTCATCAGAGAGCAAAGAAAAGTAGAAGAGAACACATGTCTGTGCTATTACAAAAAGAAAGGTGTAGAAACCCTTTTTATAATGAAAAAGAGAAAGGCATCAGGGAATATGCTAAGGATATGGAGGAAAATTAGGGAAATTTATTTCCTTCTATACCCTTAATTTGTTTCAACAATAAAAAACTCTTTGTATCATTGAACGGTGATGGTGGTTTGACGGGGTACGGACTAAGGTGATTGGGTGGTGGGTGAAATTAATTTGGGGGTTAGGGTTCAACAGTGACGGGGTTAAGGACGACGGCGATGTGATGGTGGTTCGGTGGGGTCAGATCTGAAATCAATATAAGGGTTTGGGGTTCAAATCGTGGTGATTTGCAGCGGGGTAGGGGGAAGATGTCGTTTTGGTGATGAGGTGGGTGGTTGTGGTGTAGTGGTGGTGAGGTGGTGCAAAGATAGATGATGGTGGTGAGGTGGTGCAACAATAGATGGTGGTGAGGTGGTGCAACAATAGATGGTGGTGGTGAGGTGGGAAAGAGAAAGTGTGCAGGTGTGTGTGAGAGAGAGAGGGAGAGAGAGAGTGAAAGCTATATATAATAATATTTATTTATATATTATTATTAAAATATTTGTGCATTAAAGACTTGTTCTTTGTATTTAATGTATTAAAAAGTTGTATCTACATGTAAAATGACTAAAATACCCTCATACTTAACTGACTTAATTAACGACGTTACAAAATTGGACTCAAAGTGTTACAAACTTAAAACACTAGGAGTCAGAATGTTAAAAATGAAAATGTTGGATTCAAGTAGTTAAAATCAACAAAACTCAGGGACTCAAATAGGAATTTACTCTAATTTTTTATTACATTGTTAGCCTATCAGATTAATAAACAAACTTTAGATAAACAAAAAGGCCCAATCGAACCATAAAACCAAGTCACCAACTCTCAAAGTGTGAAGAAAGCCCCAAATTTTAATCATAAAAGCAGTTTTGGATAGAGGTGCACAAAACCGGGTTTTTTGAATACCCGAGTTCGGGTATGATCGGGGTAGGGTATGATCGGGTATTGCGAATAACCGGGTTGGGTTCGGGTAGGGTATTTCCTGAAAAACCATACCCTATATACCCGGGTTCAAGTCGGGTTCGGGTTTTCAATACCCGGTTTTCAGGTATACCCAGTATTAAGTACCCTGTTTTCGGGTACAAAAAACCTTATCCCTGTTTTCGGGTACAAAAACCTTATCCAAAGATTCACTACTCTAACTACTTGATCAATGATACATAATACTGGTTTTTATTCTATTAACTAAAATGTTACAAGGTCAAAACATATGAGAAGTGAAACATCATTAGTTAGAGAGTTTAAAATTTAACAATGAAAAAACACAACAAAATATTAATCTAACATTAAAACTGATACCTGGTGAACAAAGTATATGAAAAAGAAACAAAAAGCAATGTACAATTAACACTTTCAAACATTCCGTTATATATTATACAACAATTAATAGAGGAATGTTCCTCCCTAACTTCGAGATTAGTCGACAAATCATGAACTAACAGCCTGATTATGTTACACCCTGATGACATCGATAACTCAATGCATTCTTGTAAAACTGTATCACAGACTATTAGAACCCATTCATGATCATCATCAACATATTTTATGTCAAATGTGCCCACATTTAACTTCAGCCTTTTTGCAACCTCTTGTTTAATGTGACAATACCTGAGTTTGTCGCTACACGAAACCTGATTATATCTTCTTTGTAACTTGCCTTTATCGTTATTGTTTTCATTTCAGTCCTGGCTAATGGCTATAAATGGCTGCACCTTTGGCTAAGTTCTTGTACCTTTTAATGAGGCTCGGTGCCTGGACAAAGATTTGTTAGATCGTGTGAGCTTTCAGCGTCCTCGATTAACATTATTCCTCTAAAGCGTTCTTCGGCTTGTGCAGCTTGAAGAGCATCTGATACTATGAACTCAGCGGCTGCATTCGGTGCTTTGGCTTCAAACGGTTGACTTTCTGTTACCCCGACATATTTCTGAGTATGAGAAACAATTCATTTCTGATTTAACAATAATGCCAGATTTAAGAAAAGGGTTACCTTGGCAAGACTTGTGAGAATTTGGGCTACCGGTACTGGCTTCTCTGATGCCAGATGTTTGATTGGTTGGACCTTGATCGTTCTTTGGACATGGAACATCAAATGGTTTGGACCCGGTGAACTTTGTTGGTTAGTTGGTGAACCATTCGGACATGTTGGCCAAGATGGGGACTCTACACAAAGAGGGAGTTGAGTGGTTGCTAAAGAAGGGATAACGAACGTTCCTTCGCCACCTTGTACTGATTCAATAACTCGTTTTAGTTTTGTGAGCGAGCGGTTAACCTTGTTTATCTTACGAGAAGGCACTTGAGATTCCATGTTGTCTGCATATTCGTTTCATTGTAGTTGGGCAAACTGCAGACCGATAATAATATAATAACATTAATCTATATTGACTTTTACGCCCCACTTACGGTGTGCGCATATAATGTATATATGTGTGGCCCTCGGGGGCAAAAGTAAAGTTGCACTAGTATTTAACGTTATTTTACTAATTTCGTGAAAATAACGTTAAAAACGATAGACGGTTAATCATGCATGATGTGGTGGCGTTGATAGCCAAAAGACAAAGGGGTACATGCACGGTCGGGTTTGTCCCGATTGCTAAGTGTTCTGT
This sequence comes from Ambrosia x helenae, assembly GCA_030844895.1. Lineage (NCBI taxonomy): Eukaryota > Viridiplantae > Streptophyta > Magnoliopsida > Asterales > Asteraceae > Ambrosia > Ambrosia x helenae. The sequence continues at coordinate 37,970 of JAUTDX010002638.1, read as the reverse complement.
GCCTTATTTCCAAGGCTTGATACCAAACCACATCGAGCCGGGGGTCTCATTGGAAGCAGCCTCTCTATTCTTAGGGGTAGAGGTAAGGCTGTCTACATCTTACCCTCCTCAGACCCTACCTTAGCTTTGCTATAGGTGGGATTAACTGAGTATGATTATGATGATGAATCTATATTGACTTTTGGTCAAAATGATGGTTGAAATTAGTCTGTTGGTTTTTTTTTTTATTTCGTCACAAAATGAAAAATTATTATGAATAAAAGGCAAAGAATGTATATACATACCACCAAGATTCTTTTCAGCATCTTTAAGACTTCCTGCAAAATGTTGTTGAAGAACCTCCAAACTAATCGATTTTTCGGCTTTCCCTCGTTTTCTTTCTGATTTGTTGGCTGTTTGAGTTGTCTCTGATTTGCCTTTCTTTCCATTTATCGCATTTGGTCCACCTTTGATATAACAGATTATGATACTCGAATGGACTGAACTTCTGAATCAACAATATCACCATTCACAGAGGCTTTAATAATTTCAACAAATCTACCATCTTCTCCTATTTCTTTACCCGACGAAACTTTCAGACTGCGAAAATGCTGCTTCATTGAAGTCAACAATGAGCCCAACATTGTTTGTTGATCTTTACAGTTAACCATATTAGTGGGAAGAAAAAACTCCAAAATATAATCATCATCACCTGTATGAGTACTCCTCAAACAAATTGCAAAAAATCCAACTAACCGAACATACGGGCATAATGGACTAACGGGTATTCCGTTTTACCAAAATGGGTAATATTTTCACAAAAAACATGAACTACGGGTCGCAAAAGCCCGTCCAGCTACACCTTGGCCTTTTTGTAAGTGATGTTCATACACAGTGGATGACTTCAATCAGCATGGAACAACAGAAGTCAGTTGGATCTTTCAAATTATGAGACACAATCTCCAAGCCAAAGTTATCTTCTGGGTTCCATGCCAATGGCTACAGTTGCTTCTGTATTGTTGGCAAGCTAAACACTACATATACCTAACTGGGTATTTAACTATTTATAGTATATTACTTGAGCCGGCATGAAAATTCATATATATTAAAAAAAATACGTACAAATAGAATTTGTGATGATCATGTTGTTCATTTCATAAATTGACTAAATAACCAGTATTATGACATCCCTGCAAAGTGACAATAGCATTAAAGCCATGAGGTTTAGCTGCTTTAGCATAAACTTACATTTTGCATATATCCGTAAGTTACAATATATATAGAATTAAAACAACTAAAGATGCACTATTCATCAGCATCCATTTATAAATATATAGGATAATGACTTCAAGTCTAAGATATGTTGTTATCTTTTATCATGTCAAGTCAGAAACACAATAATTGATATATAGCTTAGCTGATTTGTGGTTATATCAGATTCGTGTGTACTCTTGGGTTTGTCATACTCTGAAAGAGTGAACCGGTCTTTTAATTCTGGAACCCCTCCTAGGACCTGAATGGAAACGCTTCCTTTTACTTAAGCATGTGCTTAGTGGCTCATCGAATTCAGCATCTTCTTCTGCAAAGTACAGATTAAAAATTAATATGCTTGTTTAATATATAAAATCTTTTGAATAAGAGATTTGGTCTAGAACTGTCATGCTTGTTTAATTACCAAGGGAGCTTTATTCTCCATATCTTGATTCCCCCCTGCATCTAATAAAAGAAACAATTAACAGGGTGATTAAATTTCACTGGTTAGTACATCAAATCCAGGTTGGCGCTCTTTGTTACCTCTAGAAAGAATTTTTCTTCTTTTATATACTAATAAAGGATTTGCTCGTTTTGGTAAAGAGTCCAGGGTCTTGAACAAATTATCTGTCATAGCATCTGTTAAAGTGTTAATTTTGCCTTAACATTCATTGAATGTTAAAAACATACTCTACCATTTTGGGATGTTTGGAGTGAAACGGGAGTAGAATTTGCTGATTCTTTTTCCTTCAACCTCCTTTCTGGTTCAATCTTCAATTTTCCATATTCTTGACTAGTAGCCGCAACAGTTGCCAATATCTGAAGTTGCTTCCAGTTAGCATTAACATCGTCATGCATTCCACTGGCATCGACATCGTCATGCATTCCAGTGGCAGCATCAACATCATCCCTATTCATTTCAGGGTCTGTTTTGTCTTTTGTTGATTCACCATCATCTTTTGTTGTTTCTCTTGCATAAGGAACTATAGCGTATTGCATTTCTTCATCAAATTTAGCTCCAGAAAGTTCCATTTGCTCAATTGATTTAAGTTCTTTAGTAGCCCAATGTAAAATTGCAGGACTCCCCTTTTGTTTTTTAGATATGTTTTGCGCATACCATACCTGTATTAACAAATCAATTGTTTTATTAGTATAAATTGTTAAAAATAGACGTAAAAACGTTGATAATACAATAATACATACCACTAAGAATGTTAACGGTCCTATATACCAACTATCCTTAGACCATTTATCCTTTGATCTCTTGAGACAGTCAATGACATAGCCACACCAATCCACATCCTTTATATCATCTTCGTCAGTGATCGATCCTAGGACCCTTTGATTGATGGTACCACATGTTATACCTTCAGCCATTACTGTGACAATCGACAACAGTATATCAATTTTGAACATTGACCCCCCTTCCGGTTCACCCTTGATCTTTTTGTATACATCGGTCAGTTTTATTACCTGACTTTCCGTCTTAGGCATTGGGAATCCTAGTTTCCATGTCTTCACTAAATCATTTTCCAGCAAACCCGCTTTTGTCAACAACTTCACTTGTCTATTTCCCATTGGAAATCCTAAGATCTCGTGAACATCTTTCTTTGTTATTTTCATCAATTTTTCACCAACCATCATCTCGCATTTCTTAGCATCTAACCTATCTACCAACAGAAGTGCCAAACGCATTGGTAAAGACTTTATACTAAAGTCGACCATACTTCCGAAACCTATTTCTCTCAAAGAAGTTTTTGTGTGTCTGTTAGACATTTTAAAGTCTTCACTAAGTGATACGGACTCTGTCTTGAAATTAAGTTGGCAGAAATGTTTTTCTTCTTCTTGTTGTTAACCTTTTGTTTTTTTCCTGTTTTAGCTCGGTTGTTGGTTTTCCTTTTTCTTTTTTTAGCATTAACATCGTCATGCATTCCACTGGCATCAACATCGTCATGCATTCCAGTGGCAACATCCTGTTACGTATCAAAGTATGATCGATAATGAGAAAGAAGAAACACAGAGAAAGGAGGAGTTAAACTCAAAATCATCGATGCTTATTCTCATTTCAGTCTCAAGTTTATATGCTAAACTAACCAACAGTTAGTTTAGTTCTACATAAAGACCCTTCATCTATTACATATCAACTAATAGACCCTATATTATTTTGACTCGTAACACATCCATTCCAGCTTTATCTACTCTAAATGCTTCTATTGTTTGTTTATATAACTCAAGATCTTTAAGCCATTTCCCAAACCACCAATAACATCTAGATCCAAATGACTTTTCAATGATGAAAGAAATTCTTCATTGTTAAATTCATGTAAATTATTATACGTTTTCCATGAAAAAAAACCTGCATTATAAAACGTATTCATCATCATCAGCATATGTTAAATTTGACCTGTATGCAAATCTTAAAAGCCATATGTAAATCTTAAAAACCATATGTAAATCTTAAAAACCATATGCAAATCTTAAAAGCCATATGTAAATCTTAAAAACCCTATGCAAATCTTAAAACCCCTATGCAAATCTTAAATCATGGTGCTTCAAATGATCAATAAGCTGCATTATCTAAGTAATAATCTTACTTGCTTCAATTCAGCAGGGTCTTTTGTTGTTTCTCTTGCATAAGGAACTATAGCGTATTGCATTTCTTCATCAAATTTAGCTCCAGAAAGTTCCATTTGCTCAATTGATTTAAGTTCTTTAGTAGTCCAATGTAAAATTGCAGGACTCCCCTTTTGTTTTTTAGATATGTGTTGCGCATACCATACCTGTATTAACAAATCAATGGTTTCATCAGTATAAATTGTTAAAATAGACGTAAAAACGTTGATAATACAATAATACATACCACTAAGAATGTTAACGGTCCAGTATACCAAATATCCTTAGACCATTTATCCTTTGATCTCTTCAGACAGTCAATGACATAGCCACACCAATCCATGTCCTTTATATCATCTTCGTCACTGATCGATCCTAGGACCCTTTGATTGATGGTACCACACGTTATACCTTCAGCCATTACTGTGAGAATCGATAACAGTATATCAATTTTGAACATTGATCCACCTTCCGGTTCACCCTTGATCTTTTCTTTTACATCTGTCAGTTTTATTATCTGACTTCCCGTCTTAGGCATTGGGAATCCTAGTTTCCATGTCTTCACTAAATCATTTTTCACCAAACCCGCTTTTGTCAACAACTTCACTTGTCTATTTCCCATTGGAAATCCTAAGATGTTGTGAACATCTTTCTTTGTTATTTTCATCAATTTTTCACCAACCATCATCTCACAGTTGTTAGCGTCTAACCTATCTACCAACAGAAGTGCCAAACGCATTGGTAAAGACTTTATACTAAAGTCGACCATACATCCGAAACCTATTTCTCTCAAAAAAAACTTTTTGTGCGTCTGTTAGACTTTTTAAAGTCTGCACTAAGTGATACGGACTCTGTCTTGAAATTAAGTTGGCAGAAATGTTTTTCTTCTTCTTGTTGTTAACCTTTTGTTTTTTTCCTGTTTTAGCTCGGTTGTTGGTTTTCCTTTTTCTTTTTTTAGACAGTCTGGAAGGAGACTGACAACGTGTTTGGCGGGTCGAACTTGATGGTGGTTGCCCGGTGCTCCTCGTTTTCATTTCAAGGAACCTGCAAGCATCAGTTCATTGTTAAACATCCCTGGCCATTCTTTCATAACAAACAAACTAACAACCCTGACGACAAAACATTATATGGTTAAAATACTAGTAATGAAGCCATTAATTAAATTAAACGAAGCAATTCAACTTCCAAGAAAAATCATGTGATTCTTATTATTCTCTTTTTTACATACATATACATACATTCAGGTTGTAATAAAACCAGCACCTAATTCAAGCAACCAATTTCTAAAGAAGGCAATTGAAACAGCAACAAGAGTGTTTCATAAGAATATATGTATGAAAAACACGTAAAAAAGTAGGCAGGTAAAAAATAAGTAAACTTACTGGATATTGTTAGAAGACATAATCTTGATTTATTAAACTTGTGTTAATTTAGTATTGTACATATGTTAGGAAATAAAATAGATATCCTAAGTCTAGAATTATATCTTGTGAACCGGTGTGTCACAAGTAGTTAATAGCGGTTATGTTAGTTTAAAGTCATGTCGGGTTAGTCACACCGATTGGGATTGTATATATAGGGTCAAACCATTTCATTTGTAGTGTGTGTATGTTAAGTTTGTATAACTAACTTACAAATATTCCCTCTAAATTTCCTATACACTTTCCCTCCAAAGTTAACCGTTCATTTACAAACTCAAAGCAACCGATTTCATATCAGAATTCAACATGGCATCAGAGCAAAGATCTAAGACCTGTGGTATATTTGATACTCGAGAATCCGAAGATGTTGATTGTATGGGAAGAAAAAGACGAATGGCCGTTAGTTCCCACGGAAGAAAGTGATCGTGATGATCACAAAAGAAAAGCCGATAAGGCAGTGATAGAAGAAAAGGATTATGAGAATCCTCTCAACATCAAATTCTCGAATTTCAACATAGGATCGTCATCCAAGAATCAAGGAAGCGAATGGTCAAAGGCCCAAAAGGAGTTTGATAGGCAAGTGAAAGCCAAGAAAGATGTTCCCGAACATCCTCCTACGATGTGTTGCAGTAAATGCAAACAACCATTCCATTTCAGACGCGAGTGCCCTAAGAAGATGGGGAAGACGGAGTTTATGGTTAAAGGGACCGATGAAAAGGGTTGGGACGACATATGGTTTGCAAGTCTAACACGCAAAGAACACGGATGTGGAGATAAGAATCAATTCACACTGTTCAGCAAATCATTTGGAATTGAAGGATGCCCAACCGGGTATAGGAAGGAATATTTTAGAGGCAAGGGGACCGTAATCATCACAAGTGGAAATCAGGTTCATAAAATTAAGTCTGTATTTTATGTACCAACTCTTAGAAAAAATGTTTTGAGTATCGAGAAACTCACAAACTAGGGCCTAGAAATTGAATTTGAAGGGGATGTGTGTTACATTCGAAGGCCGATTATCCAGAAATTTAGAAAATTGATTACGTGTAGAATATGTGATGGTGATGATCACTTTACATTTAAGTGTCCCGAGAAAAAGAACATAGTGCAGAAATTGGATACACAAGACACACAAAAGGCGCATGAGGCGGCTGCAGAAAGGAAGACCCACAAGAACAAGGCAGTAAGATTTGAAACCGGTACAAACGGACTCAGTGATCTGGACAAAGAACGTGCAGCGGTGTTCAGAAACTTTGAAACATTTTCAATCAACAAAGATAAGGCCGAAGAGTTAATGGAAAGGGGACCGGTTATGTATCCAACAAATAGCACAAGATTGAACGATTGTGTGGTGTTTATGGACTTGATTCACATCATCACTACGGTCGAAAGATATAAAAGGAAATTCGAACTAGAGTTTGAGAAAACCATAGAGTGGTTCATGTATGATTTCCTAAGATAACAAACAAAGCACCAATGCCTCCAAGAGATGGATATGGTTATCCAATAAACTTGTTGGATCTCTATACCAAGGTGCAAGTGTTCGGAGGTTATGATAAAGTGACGAATGATGACAATTGGGCAGTGATTGCTATGTCAATGGGATATGGGAGAGGACTACCGAGTTTAGTGACAAAGGACGAGATTGCAACGACCCTAAGGCAAGTCTATGTTCGATACCTAGAGATGATGGAGTGGTATCACTTGAAGTATAAAGGAAGAGAAATGGTAGTAGAAGTAAAAGAAGAAGACTTTGATCAAAAGAGGAAGAACGCCGAATATGATGATCAAGACCTCCCACCAAAGAAAAGATCCCGTTCATCGTCAAGTGAAGAATCAAGCTCTTATTAAATCAAGATTAGGGGCGAGAATGTTAGAAGACATAATCTTGATTTATTAAACTTGTGTTAATATAGTATTGTACATATGTTAGGAAATAAAATAGATATCCTAAGTCTAGAATTATATCTTGTGAACCGGTGTGTCACAAGTAGTTAATAGCGGTTATGTTAGTTTAAAGTCATGTCGGGTTAGTCACACCGATTGGGATTGTATATATAGGGTCAAACCATTTCATTTTTAGTGTGTGTATGTTAAGTTTGTATAACTAACTTACAAATATTCCCTCTAAATTTCCTATACACTTTCCCTCCAAAGTTAACCGTTCATTTACAAACTCAAAGCAACCGATTTCATATCAGAATTCAACAGATATTGTGGTAAGCAGAGAAAAGAAAGTATAACCGACACCAAGAGTCCAGCTCAAATCCTACATGCAATTGTGAAAGAAAGCGTATTCAGAAGTTTAAGACCAGAAATAAGAGATTTTGCCTCTTAAAACGTGACCAGGTAAGGTAAATTTATTTTGTTGAAATCAAATTAAAGACACTGGTCCTAAGAGACTACTCAAAATGTTAGTATAGGATAATTTCTAAACCCTCCCTAGAGGTTGAAGATCAGAACAAGAAGAAGACGACTTACTTAGTTAAACAAACAAACAAACTTATCAATCAAGTAGAGCTTCCAGCAGACAGGGGTCGGGAATCATAAATCAAGTAGTGGTTGAAGATCAGAACATGAAGACTTGTTTACTGCAATTTCAACATCAACAAGGCCGGGCGACAGGGTGACATGAGTTAAAAGTACTTGGAATAAAATCCTATTTATTTTGGGAATTTCAAGTTGCAATTCAGAAGATTTAAGGGAAGTAGCGTCCAAGGGAAGTATCGTGTAACGGAACTAGCGGGAAAACAAGATGAGAAGGAGGAGGCCTAACACTATGACAAGTGTCCTACAAATAGCTACAAATAGGTTTATTTATGGGAAAATTGCGAAAATAGCCTTTGACCGAGGCGTTTTGTGAAAATAGCCCCCTCAGCCGACTCGGGAAAGACGTCTCCCGATTCCCGAGACACCTCTGCCGTCTTTTGTTTCAAATCCCTCACGGACCAATTACCGTCTGCCACGTGTCCGACAATCCTGCGGCGTTTCCGAAGACGGCTGGGATCTATCAAAGAGGGCTCCCGAAATATTGGAGCCGTCTTCGGACGGTTCCCACAATTTTTTTATAAGTTGATTGTTTTTTATAATATGATTGTTTTTTATAAGTTGATTGTTTTTTATAAGTCTAAAAGTAAATATAAAAACATAAAAACATTTCATTAAAAATTAAACATAATAATAGGAAAACATAAAAAAATACATAACAAAGAAAAAAAACTTAAAGTTGGGGGCGCAACAATCGCCATGCCTCGACATGTTCGAAATCGTCGTCGTATCGAACCCCATACTCATACTAAGTGAATCCGATAGCCAACTCTTCATCAAGCTCCGGGTCTTCGGTAACTGTTGCTCGTATAAGGTGTTCCACAACTCACATTTGATGTTGAGGTCGCCCCACTTGAACTGGAGGTCACCGACGGTCTTGGTGGTGTTGGTGCCAATGTGTTCAACGAAGTCGCTAAACACCCGAGCCCGAGTCGGCATACGTCTGTTCGGACACGTGGCAGACGGTAATTGGTCTGTGGGGGATTCGAAACAAAAGACGGCTGAGGTGTCTCGGGAATTGGGAGACGTCTTTCCCGAGTCGGTTGAGGGGGCTATTTTCGCAAAACGCCTCGGTCAAAGGCTATTTTCGCAATTTTCCCTTTATTTATATACTTGTTGACTATTGACTATTTTCATAAACTAGTATCATATCCGTGCGCGCTTCGCTGCGCAAACATGGTTCTAAACAAACATGCCCGGGAACGTCCGGGGTTGAGAAATCTAATATGGCATATTAATTTTACATATGAAATAGAATTATGCGCTTTACAATTACATGCAGAAAAGTTTCGGGTATCACCTAACCTTAAACAATTAACAATGTATCTCCAATGTTAACGCTTAATCTTAACCAATGTATAACTCTAATATTAATATCTAACCTAAAACAATGTTAAACTCCAATGCTAACACATGTTGAAAATAAAATTCATATTTACTAATTTGAACATAATTACTGACTTGCCTATAAATAATTAATAGAGAGAATTACACAGATTGTCCTTTAGTTATACATGAAATTGCATCCTATGTCCTTTTTTCGAATTTTTAACTCCTTATGTCCTTTGTTTTATACAGTTGTTACATCCTATGTCCTTTAAGCCAAACCCAGTTAAAAATCTTGGTTAAGTAGGTCACATGCCCCTCACGTGAGGGGCAAATCTGTCAATTCACCCTCGTTAAAGGACTATTTGTGTAATAATAATAATAATAATAATAATAATAATAAAAATAATAATAATAAACTTATTCGCAACCACAAGCCTTTGAAGATTCGGGTACTTAACACATAACCTTTGCAGCCCTAAATCTACTTCACTAACAGGCATCAAACTAAACTTATTCGGTCGTTATCAATAATATCAATACGAAAGGAACCGAATTCACAACCTAAAGATAACGAAAGATCGTATCTTTTAGCATTGTGGCAACCAATTACACTTCCATGAAGCAAATCAATATCTATAAGATGTAACAAAACCCCAATCAAGAACCTTAATTGAGGTCGTTAACCGACCGTTGAGAGTCAACCATGTTTTCGACACTAACGAATTCGACTTCTTTTCCGGAACCTTTGACAAGATCCCCAAAAGGGTTTCATCAGAAAGAAGTGAAGTAAAATCTTGACACCCAATTTGGGGCAAATCAGGTATCAAAGTTTTGTTCTTTAACGTTTCTTGATTTAGGGTTTGTCGTGGCGGCGGTGAAGAGGGTCGGTAAGGAGAGGGTGGTGGTGGTTTACGGTAGAAGGAACGGCGGCGAAGGGTGGAGTTAACGACATGGTCAAGGGCTTTCTTGTTTTTTGACCAAAGATTGGACCAGTTGTTTAAAGGAGAGGAGGGGTTGTTATTAGGGTTTTGATTTTCTACAGAACATGAAGACATTTGGAAGTGTTTGGTGATTGATGTTGTGTTGCTTCAGTAATTCACATTAGATTATTATTATTATTATTATTATTATTATTATTATTATAATACAATTTGTCCTTTAATGTGAATTGACAGATTTGCCCCTCACGTGAGGGGCATGTGACCTACTTAACCAAGATTTTTAACTGGGTTTGGCTTAAAGGACATAGGATGTAACAACTGTATAAAACAAAGGACATAAAGAGTTAAAAATTCAAAAAAAGGACATAGGATGCAATTTCATGTATAACTAAAGGACAATCTGTGTAATTCTCTCTAATTAATGATTTACCTGAACACTTTGTGTTTTTTTTTCATGTATGAATAAAACCCTACAAAAAAATAGTCGTTTTTCTCCGTTTTTTATATAGCACTATGGTACTCGTTGGAAAGATAATAAAACGCTCGTTAATTTGGTGTAATTTTTTTTCTTTAAAAAATCTCGTATATAAAAGATATTAACATTTAAAAATTATGGGAGAAAACATAAGAGAGAAAAATCCAATTTTGTTTTTAAATTTTTTTTCCTAAAATATATCAATGCCACATGGGATGACACATGACACACTCAAGGGGGAGAATGCCTCTTTGAGTGTCATGTCATTAAAATGGCTTTGGTTTATTATATACTAGGTGAATCCCGTGTGGACACGCAGGAAGTCTAAATCATTTTTTAATAGAAATAGCAAAGTCAAACATCTGTTGCAAACAAAATCTCTTTCAGAGCATTGGGTCTGTTAAGAAGATCTGTCTGAAATAGCTATTGTTTCAAACAGCTAAACAACTATTTATGACAGATCTCCTTAACAGACCCACTGCTTTGGAAAAAACCTTAGTAAACAGACTTTGCTTGTAAATAGATGATACATGGTCTCTTAAATACAATCCAACCTTCGATAAAGACTATCATTGACTTATTGATGGTCATTGCGAAACATAGGGATAATGGGATTTGACGCCTTTGAAACTTCACTGGAATCTTGTTATCAGATAGTATCATAGTTAATCCAGGCGAAATCCCGCGTGGACACGCGGTTCAACAAATAACATTATTCTAAATGTTTTAACTTTAATATAATTTAAAATTAAATGTGCATACTTGATAGTTGAAACATTGACATATGAGAACATAAACAGACTCTACTAAGGTCTGTTCTTCATCATCTGTTGAAGCAAGACCACTATATTCTTCATCATTTGTTGAAGACAACCACTGCTAAAGCTTCAACAGATATTCTTCACAGCAGACTCTCTTTCTTCATCAACAGATATTCATAAAACTAATAATAGAGGATAACAAAATGACAAAACGAAAATAAAAAGGTTTAAAGTGTATTAACGTGAATTTAAAAAATGGAGTGCTTATATAAACATAAAGAAAATGAGGGTGCATTTATCAATACGCTTTTGAACGCGTATGATTCCCATTCATAACCACACAATATATAGGTGAGAATTCAAACCTTTTCAATAAATTTAAATTAATGCGTATTTGAGTGTAATCTAGGGACCAATTCCTTCCTTCCTTCCTTCCTTCCCATCCCCTTCTGTTTCACTCGTCTATAGGAAGTTTCATTTCAGCCTTCAAGAATAATCCTCGTAACGTCCCAACGTCCTTATATCACCATTTTCTCTCAATTGGGTACCGATATATCATATATATACACACACACATACATGCTTCTCATTACCGATATTCATCACCAACATCATTTCATTTCTTCAAATTCAAGTTACATTACAAAAAAAAAGTCAACTACTATGTGTAATCCAACATCAATGGTTGTAGATACCACTCACGTGACTGTTGATAATAATAGTCCATGCAGTGTTTCTGGCCTTACTCTTGGCTTCAGTTCTTGTTACAACAAAGAAATGGGCTTATTAACTATAATTGGCCACCGCGATTATCCTTATAAGTTATCTAACCTTACGTTCTTAGGCTGTTTATCCAACCTAACAACTATTAGATTCGAGCATGTATCCGTCCCTCTCTTCAACCCCTCTTTGCATACAGGAATCTAAAACATATTTCTTTTGTTATGTGTGAGATTGGTGATGCTTTGACAAGTTTTACCACTGAGTCGCCTCACACGTTGCCAAATCTCACACATCTTGAAATTGATATGTGCTATGATCTTAAAGAGCTGCCATCAGGTCTTTGTAATCTTGTGCATCTTCAGAAGCTAAGTATTACCAACTGTCATGAGCTTGATGTTCTTCCTAAAGAGTTAGGGAGTTTGTCGAATCTTGAAAGCTTGAGTCTGCATTGCTGCACGAAGCTACAAGAATTGCCTGAGTCGATTGGAAGTTTGCGAAGTCTGCGTTCCATTGATATATCTGATTGTTTGAGTATAAGTGTGCTGCCTGAAGAAATTGGTGAACTGTGTGGCCTGCGTGTGCTTAAGATGAACGGTTGTACAGGGCTGCAAGAATTGCCAATGTCCACAAGCGAATTATCGCAGTTGGAAGAAGTGATATGTGATGAAGAGACGTCGTATTTGTGGATGGATTTTGGGAGTGATCTTACTAATATGAAGATTAATGTTGTTGGAGAAGATATATCATCAACTTTTATCAAAATTATGCAGTAAGTGTTGGAATCATTAATCAAGAAATTAATTAATAATCAAACTTATGTTAATTGAAAGTCAAACACAGAAGTCAACTGTGCAGGAAAAGGCACCAAACTAGAAGAGGTGTCTATAGTTATGTCGGTTATTAGGAAGGGTCGTGTCGATTATAAAGTTCGTTAAGTAACCGTCCATTATGTACGTATAAATAGCGCTCATGTATTATCACTTTTTTGTGTGTAAATTAATATTATTGTGTGTATATCATTTGGTTTTCCACCCTCTCTTCTTTACATGAGTCCTTACATAGAATCATGTGCATACTCCTATCATATTTGATGTTCATCCATGATTGATTCAAGATCCGAAGGGGCCTCAACTGTAAACTTTAAGAAAGTACCTGGTGTATATTTCAATTGTTACATTGTAACCTTTGTTTTCTATTTTTTACATTTTGCAATATACTCCGTATAAAATTTCTATGGCTCTATGCTATATATAGTTCACCTATTGATATCTTTATGCTTACTCATCCCACTGGGGTGACAATTGTATTTGGTTGGTGGGCTGACGAGTTTCAGATTCAGCGCTAAACTATGGAGTCGAGCATGACCCATGCATGTGTCGAAGTCTTCAACCCTAACTCATTAAAATCAAAGTAACCTAAATACCACATGTATATTCATTGGCGAAGCTTGAAAAAAATAGTGGCGGGGGCCGAAAATTCATATAAAATTTTTTCCTATCGGTGGGGGCCGGACTCAATTCATATAAAATTTACATACAAAAATCACAAACTACCACCACTAAGTCAAAAAACGGTGGAGTCCGGGGCACCCCTTAGCCCCCATAATCCTTTGCTAGTGTGTATATTTATCTAAACGAGTAAAATGAGTTGACGATTTCTAAATAGTTGGAAATCAAGTTGTAAACATATTGGTTTGTTGGCTTTATAAAATATTTACCTGGCTCTGATACCAGAGATTTGGGGGGGGGGGGGGGGGGGTTAAGGCTGATCTATATAAGACCAGTAACAGAGATTGGGGGGGGTTTAAGGCTGATCTATATAAGACCAGTAAGACTCATGGAAGGGGAGGACACTTGGTAGTAAAGAAGAAGACTAATGGGACTAAGGACTCAAGAAGACACCGGACTTGTTATACAAGACTCTATATGACTCAAGAGACTAGAGAGAAGTATAGAATAGAATTTTATTTCTTTCCAAGGATGATCTACAAATGAGGGGAAGCCTTCCTTTTATAGACCAAGGAAAGGCATATTACATCATCCATGACATCACACACCATTAATACATAAAAGAAAAAAATATCTAGTCATGACATAACCATGACATAAGTGCTTACATCACTTTAAGAGTGATTAAAGCCTAACTTATTCTTAAGCACACCATTAGCACACTAGCACACATACAATATTAAACATAACAGAGTTTTCCAATTCTTCTTTATTTCGATCATCTTAATATGGATCGTAATGTGGACTTGGGCAGTCTTCAAGATGGTTTTCAAGAAATTCCTTTTCAGCTTCTTCCCATATTTTTACTTGAGGATGGTCCCCTGGCCAGAGCATTGAACCATACAGGATGTGTTGTGGGATAGCATCCGGGGAGTACCCATTTGCAAGAGCCAAATACCTGCGGATTTCTTTCCATTCGCCGGGATGAGTCCTCATGTAGGAAATTCTTGATGGTTTTCCCGCATACCAACCATGAATAAAGCAGTAAGAAGCATGGAAAACAAATGACTGTCGTTTGTTGGGAACTGTTGGGGGTATATAGCAGCCTGGCCTTCGGAAGATAACAAGACAGTATTTTTTATGAGTGGATACCATCTGTCCGGTCCATTGGTGAAGTGGTAAGAACCATTGGAGTAGTGTGAGAGCATGATTCCTTTCTTTGGGGTGGTCTCCAAACTGGTAGTCAATCAAGTACTGGAGGAGTTTTGACGAGTTGAAAGTCATGGCAATGTAGTGGGATTCGAAAAGGTACCAGAAAAAGCACAACGCTTCTTTTGGTAGGTTGTACAGGTCATTGATGTGGAAGATATTAAGGAATGGGTAATCGGGGTGGATTGAAAGACCTTTGATGAACAACCCATGGGTTTTTAGGGTTATAGTGAGGAATGTTTTGTAATTTAATTGAGCTTTCTCCTTGAATGTTCGATCTACAATTTCTTCTATGATTTCTTCTTGGACCCCTTTGTTTTTGAACTCTTGGTAGAGTGAAGCTTCCTTCGTGGTGCTTGATAAGGCGTTTTCCATCATAAAGATTGCTGGGATGATATGTGGGTGGTGGAGTGGTGATGCTGAACCATTTGGGCATCGTTGCTTTTATAGGCCTTTGGTCTGGACAGAAAATCTGCAAAGATATTCTCTTTTCCTTTTATGTGTTTAACAGTGAATTTCCACTGTCAGAACCAGTTTGCCCATCGTAATAATTGAGATTCTGGGAGCATCTTTCTTTTGAAGTGTAACATCTTTGGGAAAGATGACATGTCCATTTCTATAAGAAAATCATATCCAATTAAATGAAATTGGAATTTTTCTATCCCTCTTTTAACAGCTAGGATTTCTTTGTAGGTAGAGTGGTAGTGCTTTTCTGATTCTTTAAACATGCCACTTTTGTATCCACAAATTGTTCTGCTTCTTTGTCGTCTTCTGCAAGTAGGACTGCTGCCCAGTGCTCGTCACTTGCGTTTGTCTGAAGGATTCTTTTGTCTTTTGGTGCAGGAATCTTTAATGGTGGCATACTGTCAGCCAGTTGCTTTATTTCTTTGACAGCTTGCATTTGCTTTTCAGACCAAGTTGGTTGATTCTTTCTCAGCATGGGGAACAAATATACTGTGTGATTTGACAATTTTGGCAGAAAATCTGCCATATAATTGACCAATCCAAGGAACTGTTGAACCTCCTTTTGTGACGTCAGCCTGTTCGGGAATTGATGTAACTCTTTTGCAATGTGTGGCTGAAGTTGATACTTCCCATCAGCAATCTTCATCCCAAGAAAATCAATGGTGCCAACACCGATTTCCATTTTTTTCTCTGAAAGCATGATCCCATATTGCTGGACTATGGAATGAAATTTTTCTAGGAGTCTTATGTGTGACTCTTCATCCTCCGAGAACAAGAGGATATCATCTATGTATATCAAAGCATTGCTGAGAATTGGTTCAAATATGCGTACCATTGCCTTTTGGAATACTGATGGCGCATTTTTCAAACCGAAAGGCATTACCTTCCATTGATAATGATGGTCAGGAATGCAGAAAGCCGTCTTGTGCCTGTCATCCGGTTTGATACCTAGTTGCTAGAAACCGGCTTTAAGATCAAACTTTGACAAGACTTTTGTGTTTACCAGTGACTGAGATAACGACCTTTTTTATGGCAATGGGAATTTATCGTCTGCTAAGAAATGGTTTAGTGGTTGGTAGTTAATTACTAATCTTAGCTTTCCCCGGGTTTATTCATTGCGTTTATTGACATAGAATGCCTCACATGCCCACTAGGAGGTTGTTGGCTCAATGAAGTCTTGAGACAGTAATTCGGAAAGTTCTTGTAGGGCAAGTTGGGTGTGTTCAGGATTCATGCCTGGGTGACTAGCTTTTGTAAGATTGATGTCCTCATTTTGTTTGAAAGGCAAGGATAAATCTGGGTTTAGCCACAAAGGGGATTGATGTTTTGTGAGGAACTCAGTATGGCTAGAGGCGCAGGAGGTTTGGACAATTTTAGCGTTTATGGTTTCAATGGGGAGGGGTGAGATCATGTAAAGCCGTCTAACCGAAGTCCATGGGTTGACAAATTTTTTGTATCTCAGACCTTCCTGTCCATATCGTAAATCCCGCAACCGATATAGGATATCAAACCGATAAGAAGGTTTTTGCCATGAGTGTCTGACCCTAAGAATATGTGCTTGATAGTGCAAGTTGGGAAGATTCTTAAGTGTATTGGAATACTTATCTTGTCAATCGTGAAGTGTTCGCCGTTTGCGACAATAAAAGACCAGTAAGACTCATGGGAGGGGGAGGACACTTGGTAGTAAAGAAGAAGACTCAGAGATTGGGGGGGGGGGGGGTTAAGGCTGATCTATATAAGACCAGTAAGACTCATGGGAGGGGGGACACTTGGTAGTAAAGAAGAAGACTTAGGGGACTAAGAAGGACTCAAGAAGACACCGGACTTGTTATACAAGACTCTATATGACTCAATAACCTAAAGATAGAATTTTATTTCTTTCCAATGATGATTTACAAATGAGGGAAGCCTTCCTTTTATAGACCAAGGAAAGGCATATTACATCATCCATGACATCACACACCATTAATACATAAAAGAAAATATCTAGTCATGACATAACCATGACATAAGTGCTTACATCACTTTAAGAGTGATTAAAGCCTAACTTATTCTTAAGCACACCATTAGCACACTAACTTAATAATACAATATTAAACACAGTTCTTAGTAGTATGACTACGATCTTTCATAATGGTAGGGTTTCAGGCTTTTATGAAGTTCGACTGTCTTCCGCATGTCAACGAATTCTACCGTGAATTCTGGCGGGTCTTGGAGGAATGGATCATCATCTGATGTTGGATCAAAACAGTATTCCCGCCCTGGGTGTTGTGGTAACTCAATCGCCAGTGGATGTGTGAATTGTGGGAGTCTTTGGAAGTAGCCTAATAAAGCTTCTTCCCGTTCTTTTGCCTGTTCGTTATCTTCAGCCTATATGTCCAACTCGGATAGGATGGCGGGTGGAAGTAGCCTAATAAAGCTTCTTCCCGTATAGTTTGGTTTCATGATCGGTTTTTACACTTAATTTTTGGTCGGCCGGTTTCAATGTTTCCTAACCATATTGAACGGTTTGGTTTATGGTTTATACAAAAACACGAATCGTATAAAACCAGACCACGCCGTAAAAATTTATTATTAAACTTTTTAAATATTGTTCACATTATTAGCGCCATAACTGAAAGTAAAGTAGTTTTACATCTAACTAAATAACGCAAACCCATTTTTAATTTTTTCGCATTCTTAAATCTTCTTCCACCCCGGTTAGAATTTGTGTGTTTTCAAAATTCCAAGTCTAAAAAACTTTAAAAACAAATCAGCCCGTTGAAAACCAAAACATTTTAAACCTAGTTGCTCCCATTCTCTCTATAAGTCGATTATCTTGGTAAGGTATTAACGATTCAAGTATTCAACTCTAATAAGCCCAAACCGGTACGAACGGTTTGGTTTGGTTCGGTTTACAAGTTCTACAGTTTGATTTTGGTTTACAAAAATAAAAAACTGTTACTAACGGTTTGGTTCATAGTTTAACCTAGAAACCAAACCGCGAACACCCCTATCAGAAAGTCAGAAGTTATTGACGCTAGGATTAGGCTGACCGGTGTAAGGGGCATTACTAGGGGTGTAAACGAGCCGAGCCCGAGCATGACTAGGCTCGAGCTCGGCTCATCATGCTCTTTTGAGGCTCGAGCTCGAGCTCGGCTCGGTTTGAGCCTACTATTCTGAGCTCGAGCTCGGCTCGTGGTAATGTAGAAATAATTTTAAATGACTTAAAAGCTCGGCTCGAGCTCGGCTCACCAATATTATTAATAAAAATTGAACAGGTTCAAAGGACAAAATTGCATACATAAAAAAATAATACTCCGTATAACATTTGTTTAGGAGCCTAAACGAGCTTTTTATGTAAGGCTCGAGCTCGGGCTCGATAACTAAACGAGTCATATTTCAGGCTCGAACTCGGGCTCGTTAAGGCTCGGCTCGTTCGAGCTTTTTGCCAAGACGATCCCGAGTAGCTCTCAAACCGCTGCGTGTCATTTACACCCCTAGGCATTACCCCCTCCACCTCAGCTTTTCTTCACAAAATGGCGCATGGCCCCTATTTCCTGGGCGCCATTTGGGGGGGGGGGGGGGGGGGAGGGGAGGTTGCCATTTACCAATTGTGAACAAAATTATGGGCGTAAATAGGGTGTCTGGTGGGCCCCATCTCATTCAACCACTCAAATCTTTTTTTCCTTTTCTATTTTTGAAATTTATTTACTTAACGAGATGTTATCTATTTACTGATAGTTATTGAAAGAGGGAAATAAAGCCCCCTTTTGACGTGATGCAACGAAGCACATAATGTACCTTACAAATTATTTCTAAATCCGCGCAACTCTATTCTATTGTCAAGTTGTTAACACACACAATCAGATCAGGTGCAATACATGAGATGGTATATTAAAGTCATCGAGGCAATTTTTATTGTGTATGATTCCCATTCTTGACCACACATAGGTGACAATCACAAACAAGAGGACTTTTTTTTTTGAACGGCACAAACAAGAGGACTTGACTAGGACAAAATATTTATCAAGGTTATGAAATTTCAAACCTTTTCCAAATCATTGAAACTCATGCATTGGGCTGAAAACAAACTGAATTTTCAACGAACTGTTTAAGAACCGTTTGGCGGGAAGTTCGTTTGTGTTCGTTCGTTTAATAAACGAACGAATACGAACAAAAAAATATGTTCGTTTAGTTAAACGAACGAGCATGAACAAAGGTTGTGTTCGTTCGTTTAATAAACGAACGAATACGAACAAAAAAATATGTTAGTTTAGTTAAACGAACAAACATGAACAAATGTTGTGTTCGTTCGTTTATGTTCGTGAACGGTCGGTAACGTGTTCGTTTATGTTCGTGAATGTTCGGTAACGTGTTCGTTTAAGTTCATTTATGTTTGATGTTTAAGTTCATTTATGTTTGATAGTTTAATAGGATTTTTAATTTTTATAATGTTTTTTAAATACTTTAATTTTTATTTATTCTATCCAAATATGTAAATAAGTATATGACTATACAATCAATAAACCCTACTTTTACTATAATCATTAAATAAATAATTAATAAAGAGTTCAAGTTTAACTAACCAATTAATAAAGACTTTAAGTTTAAGATGTGAGTTTACCAATAGTATATTAAGTATAAGTATGTTTGTATAACTAGGTTATATTTTGGATAGATCTAGTTAATTTCTTAGCATTTGTGAATTCGATATTATTTGGAAGTTAATATATGTCTCTTTGTGTTTGTTTCCGTTCATGAACACTTTGTATTCATACACACCTGTTTCTGTTCATTAATGTCTGCAGTGGCGAAGCTTGGTTTCGGAATCGGTGGGGACCGGACTCAATTTATTTCGATCAGTAGTGGCAAATTGGTGGGAGCCGGACTCAACCCGGACTCAATTTACCTATGAAAATCGCAAATTTATACCACTGCGCCAGAAAACAGTGGGGCCAGGGCCACCCCTGGCCCTTCTTATCCTTCGCCCTTGAATGTCTGATTGTGTTCGTGAGCGTTAATGAGCAAAATTAACAAACGAACACGAACACGAACACGAACACGAGTGTTTTCTTAACAAATGAACACGAACTAAAAATCTCGTTCAGTAAGTGTTCATGAACTGTTCGTGAACATATAATTTCCTTAACAAACGAACACGAACAAGGCTTTGTTTGTGTTCGTTTGCGGTCCTACTCATGCATTTTTTAAAATAATATGTAAATTTCTTCCCTTCCCGTCTCCTTCAGGTTAACTCGCTTTACTCGTCAACGCAAAAATTCAATTCAGCGTTTAAGAATATTCCTCGTAACGTCTTTTACATCAGCAATTTACTCTGAATTGCGGTACCGATGTTTTATATATATATTCTGCTCGTTACAGATATTCATCACAAGATCATTGTATTCAGATTTCAAATTACTTTACAAAAAAATCTTATTAATTTCTTTGTGTAATAAAATCCTTTGAGCTTTTATGAAGAGTACTTCCATTGTGGTTAATGAGTTAGAAGACAACGTGGATCAACCTCTTCCGGTTACTATTACCACGCGTCGTGTTTCCGGGCTTACTGTTGGCTTAAGTATAACAGGCCATAACGATTATCGTTATAAGTTACATAACCTTTCATTCTTAGGGCGTTTACCTAACCTAACAACTCTTAGATTCGAGCACGTGTCGGTTCCATCAATTCAGCCCATCTTTGCATTGAGGAATCTGAGACAACTTTCTTTTGTTATGTGTGAGATTGGTGATGCTTTGAAAAGTTTTACCAATGTGTCTCCTCACACGCTACCAAATCTCACACATCTTGAAATCGATATGTGCTATGATCTGAAAGAGCTGCCATCATGGCTTTGTAATCTTGTTAATCTCCAGAAGCTAAGTATTACCAACTGTCATGAGCTGGATAATCTTCCTAAAGGGTTAGGGGGTTTGTCGAATCTTGAAAGCTTGAGTCTGCATAGCTGCACGAAGCTACAAGAATTGCCTGAGTCGATTGGAGGTTTGCGTAATTTGAGTTTCATTGATATATCTGATTGTTTGAGCATAAGTGTGTTGCCCGAAGAAATTGGTGAACTATGTGGCCTGAGAGTGCTTAAGATGGACGGTTGCACAGGGCTGCAAGAAGTGCCAATGTCTACAAGCGAATTGTCGCAGTTGGAAGAAGTGATATGTGATGAAGAGACGTCGTATTTGTGGATGGATATTGAAAGTGATCTTCATAATTTGAAGATAAGTGTTGTTGAAGATGATAGATTAGAAACTTTTATGAAAATTGTGCATTAAGCTTCATGGAAGTACCTAATTAAGTATATTTTGCTATATGTACTCTCTATGACATATAGTTCATCCATTGCTATCTTGTTACATTAATATTCAGTTGTGACTTGTGAAGATTGTTGAATAGGTAAATCCGATGATCCTTTAAGTGATGCTTTGTTACGTTAATATTGAGTTGTGAAGCGCTAACTTGTCGCTTGTTAGTTTTAGGAAATATAAGTAAATTTTGAACAAAATGAAGTTATGAACCAAATAAAAGTCTATATGAATTTGGGAAACAAATAAATAACCTTACCTATACTAACGACACGACACTGAATAGACATCTAAACACCAAAAAATTCCAACACCCATAAAAAAAATTCATGAAAAAAATGACTTAATATACATAAACATGGAAAAAAAAATGAGAAATGAAATTAAATAATCCCAATTTTACTATGTTGGAAAGCAATAATCCTAATTTGAAAGTTGGAATTTAATAGGCCCAACTTGTCATGAATTTTATTCCATTGAACCAAAACTAATTGGGGTTAACTCAGTTAGTTTTATGCTGACGTGGCAGCCCACGTGGCGTATGACGTGTCATAATTTGTTCACTTGGCAGCCAACCGGGCTGTTTTCTGCTGAAGTGGCAGCCAACCGGGCTGTTTTCTGCTGAAGTGGCAGCCAACTGGGTAGTTTTTCTGCTGACGTGGCAACCAATCGGACAGTTTTCTATTGACGTGGTAGCAAATTGGGCCATTTTTGCCACGTGGGCTGCCACGTCAACAGATAACTAACTGGGTTAACCCCAGTTAGTTTTAGTCCAATTGAATAAAATCCATGACAAGTTGGGTCTGTTAAATTACAACTTTTAAGTTGGGATTATTGCCTTCAAACCCAGTAAAGTTGAGATTATTTAATTCCAATTCGCCGAAAAAAAAAATTTACATGAAAACTAATGTTACAACTCAACATGTCGTAAATATCAAACAAAAACACGAACCTGTTTATACCAGGTTAACACGATAAGACCTATTCAGAAACACTCTAAATATCGAACACGAACACAAAACTGTTTAGAAACACAATAAGACACGAACCTCAGGGATTTAGGGATGGTCTTCACTTTGGCGGCGGATGGATGTGGAGAGTCTTCTGAGTTTTGACTTCTAAGTGAGAGGTGGCTCAGTGATTTATGGTTTTTTTTAAATAGGAAGGTGGTGTATCTAATTACCCATTGCACATCCTATTTTTGTTAATGAAAAATCTTATCATGTACTTAACAGGTAACCATGTTTTTAACCTGTTTAGACACAAAAATTAACAGGTCTATTCGTGTCTACCTGTTTAAGACAATGAACATATTAAGGCCATAGACAATACCTGTTAAGGTTGTATAGATCTGTGTCTTGTAATTATGTTCGTGTCTAAAGTTGTCAGCCTTAAATTTTGGGTACCCTTAGCATTTGTTTGGAGAGACTGATAGGCAATATGAACCCGAGACCGGTTTATTTACACATTTCCTTAGTTACAAGATTGTAACATGTTGGAGAATGATTTCTGTTCCAGTGTTGAACTAGGTTAGTGTACTTTAAGATCTCAGTAGCCCAAACCCATTTATCCAATTCCGAAAACTATGAGTTAGTCAACATGATTACATTTATAATTAACTTAATTTAGATTTTAGTAGTTCACTTAATCAATCATTCACTCGATTTTAAAATACTAGGACTCAATAAAAGTTTAATCAATCGTTCACTCGATTTTAAAATACTAGGACTCTATAAAAGTTTAGTATCGAGAGTCGCTACATTGTGTCCACGGTTCGACATTTGGACTTATTTGCTTTATCACACCACGACCGATACACTTTCCGTTAGTGGAAACTAATTTAGTAACTCTTTTAATTTGGTGCTTTTAATAAAATATAACATCACATCTTCCACGTATCAAGTGGCGTACGTTACTACCAACACACGGGTTTGAAAACATATCACTGATCCCAGTCATCAATTCCAAGCACACAAAAAACATTGATGTGTGGCTTGGTTTGCTTCGTTTATCCCATGCACTTTCGACGATATGGGTCTCTGACTAACATTCTGTTCCCATACCAACCTGGTCTTAAGGGCATGACAATACTAAGCCACCTGGATGATTTAAAATACACACCCGTGGCAAGTGGTAACACGCGGGTATTCCCACCGGTAATAAATTAAAAACTTAGGCTTTTTAAAATGACATTTTGAATTAAATAATAAAACTTCAATAAAGATGCAAATATTAATAAATGAACACAATAAGGTGTTTTGTTGTTTTTTAAAAGGTAAAAGGTCTGCAGTCTGCGGACCACATCTGTAGACATCTGTAAGAGAAGAGGTGGACCAAAGGTCTGCAGTCTGCAAGAAAAAGACTGTTTGTTTGTTAATGTCTGTAGCGTAACCTAACCATAACCATAATCAACCACAATCCACCATAACCCACCACAATCAAAACCCACCAACACCCACCATAACCACCGTAACCAAAACCCACCATAATCACCGTGAACCACCATAACCATAACCAACCACAACCCACTATAATGGTAGAGAGAGAAACACAAGAGAGAGAGATAGAGTTGTAGAGAGAGAGAGAGATAGAGAGGGAGAGAGCTGTAGATAGAGGGGACGGCGGTGGGGAGGGAAGAGGGAGGAGGGGAAGGCGGCAGAGGTAGGAAGGAAGAGGGAGTTGTAGAGAGAGGGGACGACGGTGGGGAGGGAAGAGGGAGGAGGGCGGCGGGGGAAGGGGAAGAGGAGAGAGAGGAGCACTTACATGTTGATGATGATGTTGAGATCTGATGATGATGATGATGTTATATGATGAAGATGATTAGAAGAGAAGAGGGAAAAAAAGAGGAGGAGAAGATGTGAGAAGATGTTAGAGGACATGGGTTTATGTCTGCATCAAGAAGAGGTCAGAATGACATTTTTGAGTGAAATGTCTTTAAAAAAAACAGATAATCTGCAAACCTCAAACGTCTTCACGCGTCTAGGCGGCACAAACGAAAGAGATCAGAAATACTTCTGAGAAAAAAACAAACCCCACCTAAATATCCAAAAAACTAGAATTATAAAAAGCAATGTTGTTATAAATCAACTTATGAACATTCATACATACATATGGCCCGACTTTAAATAATATAATTTTAAAAGTAACGTGATTTGTTGAAGTTTTAAATTGTTCTGGTCTTTTTATAATGAATTAAATCAGTGTAACATCGATTATGTAATTACCATTCTATATCGGTTCTAAAGAACGAGATTAAGAATTGATGTCAAACCTACAGATTGGATCCGGCCCAAAACCAATTTTTTGTTGGATTGATTTCAAGTAGAGGTGTACAAATCGTTTTTTTTTGCCAAATCGGTTTCGGTTCCAAAGCGGTTCGCTACAGTACCGGTTCCTTCCCGGATCGGTTTCGGTTTGGAACCGGTTCGGTTTTACACCAATTTGGTCAGCCACAAAATCGCTTTTTTACCCGGTTTCGGTTCTAGTCCGGTTCACTTTCACACTTTTTAAAAATCGTATAAATTACATTAAATTTAACTTCTAATAATTTTTAGGGTTTTTTTAAAGAAGGAAATTGAATTTTAATTAAAAAATAAAAACAAAGTTTTATTTGTGTTTATGGCCAAAAATATATTTTTCTTAAACTGGTTTCGGTTTTTTATCGGTTTTAACCGGTTTTTAGTAGTACCGGTTTCGGTTTGGTTCCGTTCGGTTTCTTTTTGACCGGTTTTATTGTCGGTTTTAGCCCGGTTTTCGGTTCGGTTCGGTTTGGGATTTTTTTAGTACCGGCTTCATGTGGAACGGTTTTGGTTCGGGTTGGTTTTGCCTGTTTTGATTCCCCGAACCGTTTTTTTTTTTTTTTTTTACACCTCTAATTTCAGGTTGAGATGGATTTGGTGGGCCCGAACCATTTTCTCTAAGCTTGACCATTTACTCGGGAACAAAGCGTAAGGGGAACGTATAACATAGTGGTGTAAATTTTAGGAAAATGTGTGTGATTTACATTCTTATCCCCAAATAGGTGTCAATCACAAAGACAAACAAAAGACTTGAACAGGACAAAATAGTAATCTATGTACTAACTTCAGTAGTACACGCGCCAATGGAAGTTTCAGTCCCAACCTCACAGAAAAATCCTCGATGATGCCTCCTAACGTCTTTCTCTGTCGACTGCACTATCGTTCATATATATATATATTCCTTAAATCATTACCAAACTTCATATTCATCATCACCAATATCGTTTCCATTTCATTTCTTCAACTTCAATTGCTTTACAAACAATCTTATTAATCAGGGCTTCAACTCTTGTGTCTAATCAATCAATCATCAATGGTTGCAATAACCGATACTTCTTTACAGTTTGCATCCAATGACCACATGATGGTAGTAGTTGTAACACAAGCTATACAAACACCCAGATTCAAAACCTCTCTCAAACGCTTTAAAAATACCCTACAATTCGTCTCTTATCTGAAAAGGAGAAAAGGGTCGTTCTCAAAAGCTCCACCATCACTTCCCTGAAGTTCAATTGGGATATTGAAGAGTTTAAGGTTGGATGCAAGTAGTCTAGATTACTCAATACCAGACTCCATTAATAGAATGGGTCATCTTAAGGTTTTAACTATAAAAGGCCACTGTGATCATCCTTCTAAGTTACATAATCTTTCATTATTGGCTTGTTTACCCAACCTAACAACTCTCATATTCGAGCATGTTTCGGTTACCTCAATTCAGCCAATCTTTGCATTGAGAAATCTGAAAAAACTTTCTTTTGTTATGTGTGAGATAGGTGATGCTTTGATGAGTTTTAACACCGAGTCGCCTTATAACATGTACCAAATCTCACACATCTCGAAATCGATATGTGCTATGATCTTAAACAACTGCCATTAGGAATTTGTAATATTGTTAATCTCCAGAAGCTAAGTGTCACTAACTGTCATGAGCTTGGTTATCTTCCTAAAGGGTTAGGGGCCTTGTCGAATCTTGAAAGCTTGAGTCTGCATAGCTGCACGAAGCTACAGGGATTGCCTGAGTCGATTGGAAGTTTGCGTAAGCTGAGTTTCATTGATATATCTGATTGTTTGAGTATAAGTGTGCTGCCTGAAGAAATTGGTGACCTATGTGGCTTGCGAGTGCTTAAGATGAACGGTTGTACTGGGCTGCAAGAATTGCCAATGTCCACAAGCGAATTATCGCAGTTGGAAGAAGTGATATGTGATGAAGAGACGTCGTATTTGTGGATGGATATTGAAAGTGATCTTCCTAATTTGATGATTAATGTTGTTGAAGATGATAGACTAGAGACTTTTATGAAAATTGTGCAATAAGCTTAATGAAAGGATCTTGTGTATATTGCAACTTAATGTAGTAACCTTTGTTTATGAATTTGTAGTTGTGCTTTATATACTATCTATGCTACCTATAGTTCATCCATTGCTATCTTTATGCTTACTCATCCCACTAGGGGTGATAATTGTGTTTGGTTGATGGGTTGACGCCTTGACGGGTTTCAGGTTCAAGGATAACCTATGGAGTTGAACATGACCCACGATATTTATTTGTGTTACTCTTCGACCCTAACCCATACACTAAAAATTAAAGTAACATGAACACTACACTTGTGTGACCCGTTTATCTACACGAGTAAAATGGGTTGACAAGTTCTAAATAGTTGGTAATCAAGCTATAAATGTGTTCGGTGGGTTGGCCATATAAATGTTTTTTTTTCATCCTAAATTTAAACGGGTTGTTGGGTCGACCTGTTTAAATGAATGGTTAAACATGTTAACCCGAAAATGCTCAGTTTCATAAAAGAGGTTAAATATATCCACCAAACAGGTCGACCCAACAACCGTTTAAACTGAGCATTTTCGGGTCATCTCTTAAAAATTGTGTAAACAAAGGTAAGTGATTGGTGCGCCTAGGTGCCCGAGCGAGGTAAGCACCTTGAACCAGGCCAGCCCTGTGTTAGTTAGTCACAGAGAAAACAAAGGCCAATGCTAAGTATGATAGATGTTCCTCTCATCTTGTATCTGTGAGTAACTCTTCCTATTGGTTTATTATTTTTATTAAAATGTTATGTGCTCGATGCTTCGCGTCCCATATCAGACAAATATGATATGACCGATGAGCAAAATGCTTCCGGTTGTTCCTAATGGAAAATTCAGAAAACCGGCATGTATATACATGGGAGATGGGACATGTAATATGTTAAAGACTGTTAGTTACAATTCTATGCAACCAAACTTTTGTCATGATGGTAATTGCAACTTATGCCACTCAGACACCAACTTAAAAAACAATGTTTAGGATACTTTATAATAAAACAGTAATCAAGGGTATGGCTTTCTTTAGTTCCATTTGTGATGGATAATTTGATAGATTAGTTATAAAAAAAAATGTAATCACATGTGATTAATTTTAAAAATAAATTGTTGTTCTCGTTGCTTTATTATCTGATTAATTAAGTGAAATGTGTATATGTTTATTCATGGGTTATATCAAAGACCCAAATTAATATATTCATTGCGTACAGAGGTGCAAACGAGCCAAGTCAAGCCGCTTGTTTTTTCATTTGTTTTTTTGAAAGTGATCTTCCTAATTTGATGATTAATGTTGTTGAGATGATAGACTAGAGACTTTTATGAAAATTGTGCAATAAGCTTAATGAAAGGATCTGGTGTATATTTCAACTAAATGTAGTAACCTCTGTTAATGAATTTGTAGTGTGCTTTATATACTATCTATGCTACCTATGGTTCATCCATTTCTATCTTTATGCTTACTCATCCCACTAGGTTGACAATTGTGTTTGGTTGATGGGTTGACGCCTTGACGGGTTTCGGGTTCAAGGATAAACTATGGAGTTGAACATGACCCACAATATTTATTTGTATTACTCTTCGACCCTAACCAGTGTGACCCATTTATCTACACGAGTAAAATGGGTTGACAAGTTCTAAATAGTTGGTAATCAAGCTATAAATGTGTTCGGTGGGTTGGCCATATAAATGTTTTTTTGTTTTCATCCTAAATTTAAACGGGTTGGTGGGTCAACCTGTTTAAATGAATGGTTAAAACATGTTAACCCGTAAATGCTCCCTTTACTAAAAGGTTAAATATATCTACCATAATTGCATTTGTGTCTTGTTTGAATTATGTTTCGGGTCATCTCTTAAAACTGTGTAAATAAAGGTAAGTGATTGGTGCGCCTAAGCCAGCCCGAGCGAGGTAAGCACCTTGAACCAGGCCAGCCCTGTGTTAGTTAGTCACAGAGAAAACAAAGGCCAATGCTAAGTATTATAGATGTTCCTCTCATCTTGTATCTGTGAGCAACTCGTTCTATTGGTTTATTATTTTTATTAAAATGTTATGTGCTCGATGCTTCGAGTCCCATATCAGACAAATATGATATGACCGATGAGCCAAAATGCTTCCGGTTGTTTCTAACGAAGATTCAGAAAACCGGCATGTATATACATGGGAGATGGGACATGTAATATGTTAAAGACTGTTAGTTACAATTCTATGCAACCAAACTTTTGTCATGATGGTAATTGCAAACTTATGCCACTCAGACACCAACTTAAAAAAAATGTTTAGGATACTTTATAATAAAACAGTAATCAATGGTATGGCTTTCTTTAGTTCCATTTGTGATGGATAATTTGATAGATTAGTTATAAAAAAAATGTAATCACATGTGATTAATTTAAAAAAAAAAAAAAAAAAAAAAAAAAAAAAAAAAAAAAAAAAATGTTCTCGTTGCTTTATGATCTGATTAATTAAGTGAAATGTGTATATGTTTGTTCATGGGTTATATCAAAGACCCAAATTAATATATTCATTGCGTACAGGTGCAAACCAGCCAAGTCAAGCCGCTTGTTTTTTCATTTGTTTTTTCATGTCTCCTTCCACACGTTGTTTTATTCGTCAATGGAATTTCAACCCATCCTTCAAGAATAATCCTCGTAACATCTTTACATCAGTAATTTTCTGTAAATTACTGTATAATAGAGTGTATATATATACATGTTACTCGGTACCGATATTCGTCACCAACATATATCATTTGTATTCTGAGTTCATTTCATTTCTTTGATCTCATATTACTTTACAAAAAAAAATCTTATTATAACACCAACTTCTGTGTATAATCAATCATCAATGGTTGTAGATATTGAAACTATGTTACGACATGCATTCGAAGAAATATCAAAAGTTGTTTATAGCGGAAGCTATACAAACAGGCAGGTTCAAAACTCTTCTCAAAACGCCTTGAAAATACCCTCAAATGCATTGAGCCAGTGTTCTACGAAAACCGGAGGTTGATCAAGGCGTTAGATCGTCCTCAAAAAGAGAATATATTGTTCATATCTTATTTAAAGACAGGAAAAAGCTTGTTCTTAAAGCTCCAGGGTCGCTTTCCGGAATAGGTACCAAAAACTTCTTCATTCGTATAAGTTGGTTTGGTTGAACAACGAGCTCATGAGGTTCTTCCAGACCGAGTTGCAAGTGAAAATGGCGAGCGGTATAAGCATTCAGATGGAAATTGATGGTCTAGAGGACAAGTGGACCAAATGCTTCCGGTTTTTACTAATCATGTGAGTGTTGGCATAAATTCGAATGTTGAAGAGTTAAGATTGGATGCAAGGAGTATAAGTTACTCAATACCAGAGTCCGTTAACGAAATGAGCCAACTTAAGGTTTTAAGTATAATAGGCCACTGTGATCAACCTTCTACGCTACATAACCTTTCATTGATAGTGTGTTTATTCAACCTAACGACCCTCATATTTGAGCACGTGTCGGTTCCCTCTATTCAGCCCATCTTTGCATTGAGGAATCTAAGACAACTTTCTTTTGTTATGTTGAGATTGGTGATGGTTTGATGAGTTTAACCACTGAGTCGCCTTATAACATGCTACCAAATCTCACACATCTTGAAATCGATATGTGCTACGATCTCAAAGAACTGCCATTAGGATTTTGTAATCTTGTTAATCTCCAGAAGCTAAGCATCACCAACTGTCATGAGCTTGTTAATCTTCCTAAAGGGTTAGGGGCTTTGTCGAATCTTGAAAGCTTGAGCCTGCATAGCTGCACGAAGCTACAAGAATTGCCTGAGTCGATTGGAAGTTTGCGTAATCTGAATTTCATTGATATATCTGATTGTTTGAGTATAAGTGTACTGCCTAAAGAAATTGGTGAACTACGTGGCCTGCGAGTGCTTAAGATGGACGGTTGCACAGGGCTGCAAGAATTGCCAATGTCCACAAGCGAATTATCGCGGTTGGAAGAAGTGATATGTGATGAAGAGACGTCGTATTTGTGGATGGATTTACAAAGTGATCTTCCTAATTTAAAGATAAATGTTGTTGAAGATGATAGGTTAGAAAGTTTTATGAAAATTGTTCAGTAAGTTTTGTGACAGGAAAGGCTTTGGTTAATATGTTACATATATAATGTTTATTATAACTATGTATACGGTGAATAAAATTGTATTTCAGTTGGTTTATATATCTACGTAATTAGTACTATTACTAAGTGATACTATTGGTTTATATAGCTTATCTAAGAGTCTTAGTTATATTAGAGATGGTTACCGTAGAAGGAAATCCCAACACCTAATATTGTAAGAGCTGGAATCCTCTTCCAGGTGTAATTAGCTTTTCTCCAACGAAGATTCTACAAAACATAACACCGTGAGTCTCGTGACAGGAAGAGGGGTCTTCTTGTGACCACCTCCGTTGTGAAAATAAGTACATGATTGGAGAATGAAAGTGTTGAGAGTGAGAGTATGCGATCGAGAGAACCATTTGACACTAATCCAAGCTCTATGATTGGTTTAGTGGGAACATTATTTCCTCATGATTGTACCTTTTGCGAAGTCATTATGGCTAAACTCATTGAGTGGGCCTGGTGCCTGATTTCCTATTGGGCCGACGTTGGGTTTTTCAAATAGGTCGTTTTTTTAAATAAACGGGTTAAACTAATCAACCCAAACAAGACGTGTTCAATTAAAAGGATTAACTGGTTATTTATGAGCCTAAAATCTCAACTTTAGCAAACCATGCGGCTTTATAATGCATGTAGTGTGTGATAAGTGTAGTTGCTAGAGCAATTTTGAGGAATTGTAACCTCTAATGCTCTAAATTAAATTCTAATCTCGGTATACATAAGTAGCATAACTAAATAAGAGAAGTTCATACCACAAATCCGTAATACTGCAATTTGCAATTTGCATAACCCAGCTCTACTGGCTATCTAAATGGGCCAATATGAGCCCGCTTGACATAAAGGCCTTACGCTAATGTGTAAAGTCATCAGGTATCCTCATTGGTGACGAAAAGTTGGTTAGTCACCAATAAAGCAAAGAATTGGGGTTGGTGGCCCAATGGTAGAAGCAAAGCTTCTAGGAACACCTAAGGGAGAGGTCATGGGTTCAAGTCCCACAAGGAGAAGAAATTTGCCGTTCAAAAAAAAAAAGTCACCAATAAAGCAAAAGAAGACAAAGAAAAGTTCATTTAAAAAATTAAAAAAGATATTAATTTTGACAACCAATGTTGGTGGAGCAACCATGGTTGCTACCAAATTAAACCCCCCACCAACTTATTTTCTCAAATAACTTATAATATTTAAGTTAAAAAATAAAACTAAAGACATTGTATTCCTTAACTTTTTTTTGTGAATATCCTGATATAAATTTTACTAAAAACTGAGTACGTTCAAAAAAATATTTTTAGGTTGGGTTGGGTTGTGAATGGGTGTTAAATTTTGAGTAGAGTTGGGTTGTGTAGTTGAAAGAAAGAGATAATATTTTTTTGATAAAAGGTTGGGTTGTGATGATTGCTAATGGAGATAGTCTCTATAGGGTTATTATCCGTACTTCACACCGAGTGGATTTTGCATAAAAAATTACGTCACAAAGGTAGGTAAATTTATAATCTAAAAGTTAAATAAGTTAGAAAAAATTATGTTATTGTGAAAATAAGTGTTAAGGAACACAAACTCTAAGTGAATGATGTCATGGCAATATGGTTGAGGCATATTGGTTTTACCACGAGACCTGAGTTCGACTCCCATGAGGAGCAACTTGCGTGCCCTCCTCCCCATATGTGGGCTAGTCTTTGTGGGGGTTTTCCAGTATACTCTGGTGTCAGTGTATGCCCGTTTAAAACAACCTAGTCTGACCGGAGTGGGGCAATGGACTACCGGAAGGGGGTGCGATTAAGCACTGCTAAAGCTAAAATTCACGGTAAAAATACACAAACTCTAATTTAAAAATAATAATAAAAAAATGACCTCATCTATTTTATAATGTGTTAATTTTTTAAAATGTTCTAAAAATAATGTCTTAAAAAAAAGCTGATGTGAGGCGAAAGGTCCACATCTTTATGTTTATTTCGTTTGTTTTATATGTATTTATGTGTAGTTAAAACCGGGAATTAGCTACAATAACGAGAATGATAAAGAAGACAAAGAATATGCTAAAATGATGAATTTACAAGTCTTAAGCGAGAATATACGAGCCCGGGACGAGAGTCGGTGCGTGAAACGAAGAAAACGTCATCGAAATATTAAATCTGAATTATTATGTCTGGCGCGGACCGCCTGGTAATTCTTAAATGCATCGCGGTCCGCCTGAACTCCTTTAATTAGCTGGAACTACTTTAGTCCAACGCGGACCGCCTGGGAATTCTTTATCCCACCGCGGTCCGCGACGTAGATGAATGCGATTTTAGGCTGTCAAGCTTTCCAACCTGTTTCAGCACTCGACCACTTCGTTAAAGACTCGAAAACTCACTGAAGAAGGCGACCAGACGGTTTCCAAGCCTATTCCTTCACCAAAAATCATCATTATACTCTAAAATCATTCCAAGGGTCATTCTAGGAGCCATGGAAGCATCAAGAACAACATTTGAAGCTTTGGCAAGTCAATATGCGTGGCTAAACACTTCTCTGTAACTTTCCCCCGGGTGAACAATTCTTAGTTTTTGTATGTTTAATTCGTTTCTGGCTGTTGTTATAACTATAATCATTCGATTACATGATTCAGAATTGAGTTTACTGTTGTTTAAGTTTCTTGTCAGTAACATATTGAAGTATGGTTTTTTGGTCTTGCATCATAGTATACGCATGATATATGTTATGAGTTATCTTACAGCAGGTTATTTAGGTTGTTCGGTTGTTGATACTGATAATCGTCCTTAGTCCTTGTGATTAGGTTGTTCGGTTGATATTGATAATCGTCCTTAGTTATCGTGACAGGATAATTAGGTTGTTCGGTTAGTATCCATAATCATCCTTAGTAATATCTGAGCTCAGAATTCATAGAACTTTATGTTAGAATTTCAACAGTCGAATCAAGTTTACATTAAAAATTAGAATTGGGATCCAGGGTGAGAAGTTACTCTTTTAATCTTATTGTTTTAATCAAAATCTTTGTTTGTTAGTATTCTACTCTTCCAAGACTTTAATCAACAAATCAAATCAAGAAAATTAGTGACATAGATTTTCAAAGTATAAAGACTAGACTTTCCACCAATTCCTCGTGGTTTGACAACCTGACTTCCCTATTTGCATTAGTTGTAAGTGTAGAAGTTGCTTTATAAATTTCTTTGATAAGGGTACACGACATCCCTACGTCAAAAGCTAAAAAGATGTTCCAAACAAAATAGAAATCTCAAAAGAAACATTTTAATCACATAAACAAAGTAAAAAAAAAATATTGTATTTAAATTATGTTTAAAAAACTAAAAAAAAAGTTCCAAAAGATAAAAACATTCTAAAATAATTTAAAAAGAGACATTTTAATAATATAAAAAAACTAAAAAGAGATTTTTTTTAAATATTTATTATTGTTTTATCATTTTTAGTTAAAATCGTTTCGAAATGAACAGAAATAATATTGATCGACATAGAACTATGTTGAGAGTATTGAGGCCCGAATTATGCCAACTTTGTGCCTTCAACCTTGTTACAATACCTAAGCTTATTCTCATTGACAACACAAGGAATAACTTACAATGTAAAGAACGATCAAATCATAAAATAAAATATTAGAGGAAACTTACAAAATTGTAGTTTGTCTCTTTAGCATTTGGTCGCTATCGTATTAACTCATCACAACTCACAACTTGACTTCTTACCTTATCACCCAAAAGATTCGTATAATGAAAGCAAACAACATGCAAGCTTTATAAGCATCACAAGTTTGCGACTTTGTTTGCATTCAAAACCAAAATAGTGCAAAACACGAAACAATGTTCAACTTCCTTTGTATCAACAAAAATTACATACTATATGTCGCATACTTTTTAGTTGTCGATTTGGTCGTCTTATAGCTATAAACATAACTACATGCATGTCTTTTTAGTAAATGATGGAAAATATTACAAGATAATGAAGAATTTGTCAAAATAATAAGAGGTTAAATCCAATAATAATGACAGTTTCGTTAAATTTTATTGTCTAAAATGATACAAAAAATTAGAATGGTTTAACATTAAACACTAACCAAAAGGATATTTTGGCTTAGTTGTATCGTATTGTGTAAAATAAGTCTATCACCATGAGGTCGAGGGTTTGATTTTTCTACGATGAATAATAGTTTAGATTAGGAGTAGGATTAGATTGTTAAAGAAAACACAGAGAAAAAGCATGAAGAGCATCCACATGCCATTCTTTATTCTTATCCATATAATTTAATAATAATCAACATCCCACAAATTAATCTCTTTTTAAACTCTTTCACGTCTTATTCACATCCATAAAAATCTAACGTTTTGTTTATAAATTTCTTTACTATAAGAACTCACTTTAGTTTTCAAATAAATATATGAATTGGGTATAAGGAAAAGAATATGATTGACTGATGCTTTTAGGAAAATTTCTTAAATTTTATGTACTTAATGAGTATAATGAATGCATGTCAAGCAAACAAAAACACAAACACAAATAGGAATCAACCCTCCATATTGTTATTCAAAATAGACATATTGACAATATTCCCAATGGGAAAATCTCAAATCAAATCAAGTAGCTACCATTAGCATTTTGGACTCAAAATGCTTTTCCATTATAAAGAACATATGAAACATCAAGTAAAAATAAACAAGCAAACAGAGTAGGATGCACCTAAATTTTAACAAAGTACATATAGAAGGGTTGTTTCCAAATTCCAGTTACTTTTTTTCAATCTCCCTCAATATCAGGCTTCATAATGTCATCATCCAAATCTTGTTATCTTCAAGATTTGTTCCACAAGATGGTGGTCTCAGCAATCATGGAGGTCACCACATATGGATCCATGTTAGAATGCCGGCCTTCGGTCCTCAAAGTACCCTTTCCCCTCTTTCTCAGTGTCCCTCCCACCGAATAGATGCTCCACGGTTTGCAACGCCCTGCAACAAATAAAAAACATAAAGATCAAATCTTTTCACAACAAAACATGTATTAAATTGTTAAAAATTGGTTATTTGTTTATGTGCATGGCGTATGTACCCATAAAAAGGTGTTAATGTCGGTGTTTCATGACGACCAGTGAGACGTCGTTCATTGCCTTCACCATAAGCTGCAATGTGTTCTTTGTGCCTTAGACCCATCTTCTCGATGGCCTTCTTGATCACCTCGTATCCGCCTTCTTCCCTCATGGGTTTTTGTGCTGAAAAGAGTGATTACGAATTTACGATTAGAATAAACATAAAAACATGATTCATAATTTCATATCCATCTCAAATCTTGATTTATGATACAATACCTGTAGTTTGTGTGAGCACCAGCCCCATTCCAATCACCCTTTCATAATCGAATCTTTAATACCCATTTCTCATATCCCATCATACAACATGATCAAGACTTGAAAATTGAAAAAACTAACCGGAATTGGCTTTGGGTCGAATGAAACAACCACTCCAGCTATCTCAGTAATCCTCTGAAGAACAACAAATACCATGTCAATAATTCAAGATTCCCATCAAAGTTTACGTCAAGGAAACGAAAACAAACAGCGTTTATAAATACCTCAAGAATGTAACGAGCTACCCATAGTTCATCGCTGCAGAGATACCTACAGAAGGGCCTACTTGAAATCCCACTGTACAGAAACATGAAAATGTAGTCTTAGTGTTTTATAGGATTAGACATGACATAATGGGAGACGGCCAGACGGGTCGGGTCAAATTGTTTGAAAATGTACCTGGCCCGGCATAACCTCGCCGTTGATGCCACTAATGTTGATACCAGCATACAGGCAAGCCTTATAGTGTGAATCAACGATATCACGTCCGAAAGCTTTATCAGCACCAATACCGCAGTAGTACGGCCCCTAAATTAAAAGCAATCAAGAACATTAAGTTAAATTGTTATCTAGAGATTTTAATAATCAATTCGCGTGTAATTTTCGAGCAAGATTGATCAACTGTGGACCAGGGAATCCACCTTGAGGCCAACCCAAGGCCAGTTGACATCCTTCTTCAACAAGGTATATTCTTGCTCAATTCCATACCTATTAACAACAAAAACGTCGAATTTTCAAGTCAAATTACATCAACCCTTCAAAGTAATTCTTGAAACAAAATAAGAGACTCAACAACAAAATACCATGGAACCTCCTTCTCGACTTCGGGGTTACTGAAGATCTTAGCAGCTGCGCATCTCTTGTTAGTTGGGATCGGCTCACCCGCTGGAGTGTAAGCATCACACATCACCTAAACACAAACATATTAAGTTACAATCTTTAACCAGTAAAACTAGATCAGGGTGGACTCATATCAGGGGTCAAGAGCGTCCGCTGACCCTGACACGAAATTTGTTGTATTCTTATAAAAATTTGTTTTTTTTGTCACAGAAAAACATGTGCCTGGACCTCAGGTTGTAACCAGCAGACAAAAAGAACATCATGATGACATTTCGACTAAAAAGTTATGATTCCGCCACTGTATTACATTTAAAATCCGAAAACTATAATTCAAGATTCTTGAAAATGTACCAGGATATGGTTGCCCTTCTAAATGGATCCTTAAAGATGGCTTGAGGGCTATTTCATACATCAACAACACAATGTTAAGTCAGCACTAAACCAAAAAGAACATAAATTTGATTAAATTACAAGATAAATAAGAGGCGACGATTACGCACTATAAAATGACTTCACTGTCTCCCCAGGTGCTTGCCCTGTTGAAGAGCCATCATAGTTCCACTTCGTAGCTTTTTCGGATCATCAACCGGTCCAGAAAGCGTCTAAAAGATACAATAAAACCAAAATAATATCATTTTCCAAATAAAATATAAAGAAATCAATTAGCAACCTATGAATAAAACCCAAACCAAATCAAATTATATTATATTATATTATATTATATTAAATGAACATAATTCATAAGGAATAGATAGATCAACTACTCCTTGCTTTGCTTCTAAGATCCATACCCGATCCACCAATCCTGTTTCCAAATTAACCATTTTTTTTATTAGTGAACCACAGTGTACTTAGTTACATA
>JAUTDX010002637.1:0-49996 GCA_030844895.1 Ambrosia x helenae | reverse complement strand
ATCAGTACGAGTACAATATAGTATAGAGATAGGTATAAGCATTCAGGAAAAAAATGTTCATCATCCCTAGTGTAAATGATCCAAGCCAAGCTTGAGCTCGACTATACTCGTTTAATCTAGGGGTGTAAATGATGCCAATGGCTCGAAAGCTATTGAGATTGGATCGGTAAAAAAGCTCGAACGAGCCAAGCCTTAACGAGCCCGAGCCCGATCCTGAGCTCGAGCTTTTTATACAAATACCGTTTAGGCTCGTGAGCCTAAACGAGCCCAAACTAATTTTATGTTATTATTATTTTATTTATAGTATACCTACTATTTAACTTTAGCGAGCCAAGCTCTAGTCGAGCTTTGGCTCGTTTAAGCTATCGAAGCGAGCTCGAGCCAAGCTTAGCTTTTAGCTCCTTTAAAATTGTTATAAAATTATTTCGAGCGGAGCGAGCTCGAACTTTTGGGTTTTACTTTCGAGCCAAGCTCGAGCTAAAAGTATTAGGCTCGAACCGAGCCGATCTCAAGCTTGAGCTTCATAAAAGCATGACGAGCCGAGCTTGAGCTCAGTCAGGCTCGGGCTCAACTCAGCTCGTTTACACCCCTGGTTTAATCTCTACTAGATTCAGATTTTCACCTTCATGTAACAAGAGGGACTATTTTTGTCACTTATTCTAGTACACTCAATCACCACACACATACATACAAAGTATACAACCATCTATCCGACAAGCACTATCATGCTTTATCTCCACAATATTCTCCAAATCCTCTCTCTCTCCCCTCCTCCATCACCGCCGTTCATCCTCTTCCACACACCCACCCCTCCTTTCCCCAAACCACTCAAACTAATATCAACCATCTTCTTCAAACATTTCCACACAAAACCCTAAATCATTCACCCAACAAAAAAAAAAAAAAAAAACAATGTCCAAACCCTTTCTGTTTCTTTCATTCCACCCTCCATTCCCTCTCTTCATCATAACAATATTATTATTATCACTAATCTCAATTCCACTCACCCAATCCCAATCACCAGATGCTGGACGTCATGCAATCCTTAAAACCAATCTTTCCCCACTCCAAACCCTAGACTGGTCCGACCCGAATCCATGCAAATGGGAACAAATCCAATGCTTAAACAACCGGGTCACCCGGATCCAAATCGGTAATAAAAACCTTAAAGGCACTCTCCCTAAAACCCTCAACACTTTAACCAACTTCAAGTCCTCGAGTTCCAAAACAATCAACTCACTGGGTCGTTACCGATCTTGCTGGGTTGACTCAGCTCCAGAATCTGCTACTCAGTCGTAACAATTTCACTTCGATACCTAATGATTTCTTTGATGGTATGACTTCTTTACAGCATGTTTATTTAGATTATAATAATTTTGCATCATGGGTTGTTCCAGATAGTTTAAAATCTGCATCTAGTTTGCAAATAATCTCTGCCACGTCAGCTAATGTTACTGGATTGATCCCGGGTTTCTTTGGGGCGATTCGTTCCCCGGTTAACCGCATTGCATTTATCGTTTAATTACTTAGAAGGCGGTTTGCCTGAGTCGTTTTCGGGCTCTTCGATACAGAGTTTGTGGTTAAATGGACAGAATAGTAGGAATAAATTGAATGGGAGTATTGATGTGATTAGGAATATGACTGAATTGACACAAGTTTGGCTTCATGGGAACGAGTTTTCAGGGCGATACCGGATCTTTCGGGTTGAGTGGGTTGGAAGATTTGAGTTTGAGGGATAATAGTTTGACGGGGGTGGTTCCGGAGGGTTTGATGGGGTTGGAATCGTTGAAAGTTGTTAACTTGACGAATAATTTGTTGCAGGACCGACGCCTAGGTTGGGAAGAATGTGGCGGTTGATTTAGGTGGGGTTAATAGCTTTTGTTTGCCTGATGCTGGTGTTGGTTGTGATGATAGGGTTAATAGTTTGCTTGCGGTTGCGAAAGATTTGGGGTATCCGCGGATTTTTGCGGAGAATTGGAAAGGGAATGATCCTTGTGATTCTTGGTTAGGATTAGTTGTTCTAGTGGTGGGAATGTTACTGTTGTTAATCTTCAAAGAATGGGTTAACGGGTGGTGTTTCGCCTAGTTTTTCGTCGATTAAGTCTCTGCAAAGGTTGATTCTTGCGAATAATAATCTTTCGGGACGATCCGGAAGAGCTTAAGATTTGCCTAATTTGGTAGAGCTTGATGTTTCTAATAATCATCTTTATGGGCGGGTTCCGAATTTAGGGAAAGTGTTAAGGTGAAGAGTGAAGGGAATCTTGATATGGGAAAGATGGTCCTAGTGTGACACCAGTGTCACCGTCTGGTGGTTCGCCTGCGTCAGACTAGAGCTAACGGTGGTGGTGGCGGTGGCGGTGGTGGTGGTGGGTGGAGGGAAGGGGTCGGGTATGAAGGTGGTGGCGGGATCGGTTGGTGGTGTTTGTGCGTTGTTTTTCGTTGGTTTACTAGGTGTTTGTGTTTACAAAGGTAAACGGAAGCGAGTTAGTGGTAAACCTTATCAAAACACAATAGTGATCCATCCCCGTCATTCGAGTTCAGATGGTGATGCTGTCAAGGTTACGATTGCTGGTTCAAGTACAAATGGTGGAGCGAGTGAATCTTTTAGTCAAACAAGCAGTGGGACTAGAGACATCCATGTCGTTGAAGCGGGCAATATGGTAATTTCGATCCAAGTTTTGAAAAGCGTCACCAACAATTTCAGCAAAGATAACATACTTGGTAAAGGAGGGTTTGGACCGTTTATAAAGGGGAATTACATGATGGAACCAAGATTGCAGTTAAGAGGATGGAATCTGGAGTATAAGTGACAAGGGTCTTGAAGAGTTCAAATCCGAGATCGCGGTTCTAACCAAGGTTAGACATAGGCATTTGGTGGCACTTCTAGGGTACTGTTTGGATGGAAACGAGAGGCTTCTTGTTTATGAGTATATGCCACAAGGGACGCTTAGTCGATTTTTATTTGATTGGCAAGAAGAAGATTTGAAGCCGCTTGAATGGACAAAAAGATTGGTTATCGCTTTAGACGTCGCTAGAGGTGTTGAGTACTTACATGGTTTAGCACAACAAAGTTTTATTCATAGAGATCTTAAACCCACCAATATCTTACTTGGTGATGATATGCGGGCCAAAGTTGCAGACTTTGGACTTGTTCGACTCGCCCAGATGGGAAAGCTTCAATCGTGACAAGATTAGCCGGTACTTTCGGGTATCTTGCACCCGAATATGCAGGTATTCATCGTTGTCTTTCTTATTGTTTTTTTTTAATTACCTAAGTGTTGTTGTCATTATGGATACACTTTTTCGAAATTAATTATCTGCCAAAGGGCGTTTGCGGGCTGTTTAACGGGTCAATTTGGGTTTAAGTCAAAACAAGCTGCTTTTAAAAATAAGTCAAATTGACGTTAAAGTTAAAAACAAAAACCGACTAATGATTTTACATAAGATTCTACCAGTGATGGGCCGAGTAAACAACCAAAATCGACGTGTTCAGTTTTCGGTGTAATCCTAATGGAACTCATAACGGGCCGAAGAGCACTAGACGAAACACAACAAGAGGAAAGCGTCCACTTGGTGCAATGGTTCCGACGAATGCACATTAATAAAGACACCTTCCGGAAGGCCATTGACCAGCCCTTGACCTTGACGAAGAAGCTCTAGCCAGTTGAGTACAGTGGCGGAACTAGCGGGTCACTGCTGTGCCTCTGAACCACACCAAAGACCCGACATGAGCCATGCTGTCAATGTTCTCTCGTCCCTAGCCGAGCTCTGGAAGCCATCTGAACCCGACCCTGATGACATTTACGGAATTGACCTTGACATGACTTTACCTCAAGCCGTTAAGAAGTGGCAAGCATTGGAGGGTATGAGCGGCTACGACAGCTCGTCGGTTATCGGAAGCAATGATAATACGCAAACCAGCATTACCCACTCGACCTCCGGGTTTGCTGACTCGTTTACTTCGCAGGATGGGAGGTGAGGATCAACAGACAATTCTTGTTGCTGTTTTATGGGATTGGTTTTGTTCATTCTTTCTTTCTTATGCTTGTTTATCTGCAGCTCTTGTTTATTATTTATCAGACTGTTCTGTGTTATATTTTGGATAGTCTTTGACTTTCTACCTGTCAATGTTATGAACATGAAATGTAAAATAATTATGTAAGTCTTTGCAATATTTGTCCCAAAGCCATGGTTTAGCTTTCATATTGCATATGGGTTTTTACTTCTGTGCATTATTGATGTCATTTGGGTTGTTTACTGTCCATAAAATGTCATACAATTTCTTGAAAATTGAACATAAAGATGTCCACTTCTTTTGCATTCCCAACCTGTTTCGGTTTTGGTCAACAAAAGTCAAAACCGTTTCCAAGCAAAATAATCGGTTACATTCCTAACCGGTTTGGCTTAAACTAATTCCAAACTGGTCTCAAACCAACTGGTTCAGTTGGTTCCGAACTGGTTTGGTTTTCCGTTTTGATTTTATCATTTGGTTTCGTGAACTTTTTTTTCGCTCCCTCTACTTACGACTTACGGTTATTGTATGAGATATACGACTCTTAAGTCGCACATCTACTTTTACTCGTGTATCTAACTTAATTTCAATTAATTCAGGCTAAAATTTAAATACATAAAGTATCACTTAAGTATGTGGGTCGGGTTTTCCCTGGAAGGGGCTATCGGGCGGACTAGGGCTTCGTGCGTTCGGGGTGGGCCGGGCTATGCCCCTTTCTTTGCTACTGAGGGGCCGCGTAACAAGTACTCGGCTTTTTAGTTGAACGTTAAAAAAAAAGTATCAATTCCTTCATTAATGTATCATCAAACATAGGGCCGTTCAAAACGCTCGGCTCGCCGCCGATCGCTCGCCGCTCGTTCGGAATTTGCTCGGAAATTGCTCGCTCGATTTTTCGCTCGGTTGTATATGAGCCGATCGGCTCGGTTCGGTTTGTAAATGAGCCAAGCATGAGCAAAGGCACGTTCGGCTCGGTTCGGCTCGAATAAATTTTTATTTATTTAATAATAAATATACATACAATTTACAGATAAATTTATGGCTTTATATATAAGAATCTATTGGATTTGACTCAGTATATGCACACAAAATATAACCAAGTAACCAACCCACTTAACACAATAAAAAAATTAACACTAGATTTAATAGTAAAACAATAAGTCACGAGGTGACAGTCTTGACTTCTTTATGTTAATAGTCGTCCATCGCTAATTGTCGCTTGATATCACACCTACGTCAAAATTCAACAATTGTTATGTGATTTATGCTCATCACCTCACCAGCCTCAATCTAAGCCTCATCATTGGACACTAAATCTCAATATTAGTGCTATCATCGGACATTTTGACCTTAGTTGTCACCCGATAATGAAAACATCGAAGGAAACATCCCAATTTTATAATCGTCCATATTATTCTCCGCTCGATTCTCGCTCGACGCTCGCTCGGAAAATTTTCGCTCGAAGAATGCTCGTTCGGTTTTCGGCTCGATTATAAACGAGCCGCTCCGCTCGGTTCGGTTTGTAAACGAGCCAAGCATGAGCAAAGCTCCGTTCGAATCGGCTCGGCTCGTGAACAGCCCTAATCAAACATAAAACATAACTTGTGTCACAATCAAGAAATTACGTATAGGACAAGTATAAGTGTTATTTATCCCTCAATTAAGTGACAATTTTCTCTAATATTATATGCAACAATAATTTATACCAAGTTGTACTATATTCAATGGAAGTTGTACGCTGCAGCTGTCAGCCTGTCACTAGATTTAG
Organism: Ambrosia x helenae; assembly: GCA_030844895.1. Classification (NCBI taxonomy): domain Eukaryota; kingdom Viridiplantae; phylum Streptophyta; class Magnoliopsida; order Asterales; family Asteraceae; genus Ambrosia; species Ambrosia x helenae. Next base: position 44,219 of record JAUTDX010002637.1, on the reverse strand, counting down.
GTCACTGTCAGCATGTTCTATTTATTTTTTAATAATAAATGGTCAACTGATTATGATCTACGTGACCAGCATATCTCCATTTCTACTTTGTTATTACTTACAGTATTAAATCATTTAAGGTTATATGATGACTTTGGATATTGTATTTCGTTAAATATCCTTTTGGTCCTTGTTTTATGTTTTAGTTACCGATTTGTATCACTAGTATAAATATAAAATGATCAACAAATTTTTTTATTCTTTTATAATATACTAAATCTTTTACAAGTGTCTATATTGGGTTGTCTGGTTGAATTATTCAAACCAAACATGACTCACATATAAAGTTTGTGACGTGCCATGTTTTGAGGTGACATGTTTAATTTTGAATTGCAAACGATTAAATAAGTAACACTTTAAATAGCCGGTTACACCAACTCAAATTAAACATTTTTTTTATAACAGGTGTATTCATGAGTTTAATTGTGTTTTTCTCGTAAAAAGATTTAGGTTATAAATAACTCAATTAATCAAATATTTATTAATTTTATATTTATATTTTTATTTTTATTATTACTTTACTATATAATAAATAAAAATAAAAGTACATGATTATCTTATTTCTCCCTCATATGAAATTATATTATTAAATCATAATTTCACGTTTATCTCTTATTTATTTAATATTTATTTTCTTAATATTTCTGCATATTAAAAGCATTTAATATTTTATTAATAAAAAAAGCTATACCTTCAAAAAGCACCGCCTCAATCACGCCCTGCAATACTTCTGCATTTACACCTCATCCAAACATACATTCTTTTTAATATACATTTCATTCATGATTACAATTGTTGTTTTTCATATTATAGTACATTAATTTATATGCTACATCGTAACACATATTTTGTCACTTCATATTACATTTATCTATCCGACTATCCTGGAAAGATCCCGGGATATAACCTATTTTATATTATATTAGCAATCAATCAACTCATTAAGATAACCAGCTAACCTTATTTTTAAAGTTAACCAGCTAACTGTTATGCCTTTTAGGTTTGTGTTTTTAAATATTGGTAGGTATTTGGTTTGAAAAACAAGTAAATGCAATTTGTGAATTTAGTTGGACAATGAATGAACTAGATAGCATTCACTATTTCTACTAAACCAAATCGAACGATTCGATATTTACTCTTTGCAAATTATAAAGGAAAATATAAAAAGAAAACATGCATAACTAAAATTTATGTTCATTACACGAATACTCTATGATTTCTATCTATCTGGTAAGGCTATATGACTTTTGTTCTTAATTTCTCTAATGCACTCGGTCTTTACTGGTTGAGTAGACTGGTTAGTCAACCGTAACATTTTTTTGTCCTTGATCAACCCTAACATTCAAAACAATAAAAGAAAGGGAAAATGATCAAAATAGCCCGTTGACCCGGTGTTTTGCAAAAATAAACCTCTGACCCCTCTTTGGAGAGACGGGACACGGCTCCCAAAGAGCCTGAACCGTCTCCCAAGAGGCTTCCCATTTCAGCCAACAGAGGACCGCCACGTGTCGTTGATCCCGAGACAGACCTTTCTCTCTCCTGAACCCCCTTTCTCTCTCCTGAACCCTCTTTTCTATCTCTCTCACCCCTCTTTCTCTCCTCCTCACTCTCTCTCTCTCTCCTCACTCTCTCTCTCCTCCTGAACCTCGCCGGAAAAACACCGCCACCCCACTGCAACCGCCGTCTGATCTCTGATACCAAGAGCCCCATTGTCTTTGCCTAACATCTCTGAACTTCTTTGAATGTACCATTATTAATAAGTGTTGTTGTCTTCAGTTCCAAAGATTTATAGGAGAAGATAAAGTACAAGATCAGACGTGGTAACAGTATAAGGAGAGAGATGAAGTAAATGTAATCTCAAATGTGCGGTCTATATATGAATATGTTGCTTGCATTAATAAATGTATAATTTCTCACTTTTTTTTCACCATAATACCGTAACCATAAGACCGTCTTCTCCGGTCGTCTTCTCCGGTGAGTTCTTCGTCTTCTCCGACTCCGGTGAGTGCTTAAAAATGGTGGAGAGAAAGAGGGTGAGAGAGATAGAAAAGAGGGGTGAGAGAGATAGAAAAGAGGTTCAGGAGAGAGAAAGTGGGTGAGAGAGATAGAAAAGAGGGTTCAGGAGAGAGAAAGGGGGTTCAGGAGAGAGAAAGGTCTGTCTCGGGATCAACAACGACACGTGGCGGTCCTCTGTTGGCTGAAATGGGAAGCCTCTTGAGAGACGGTTCAGGCTCTTTGGGAGCCGTGTCCCGTCTCTCCAAAGAGGGGTCAGAGGTTTATTTTTGCAAAACACCCGGTCAACGGGCTATTTTGGTCATTTTCCCTAAAAGAAATATCCCCCCCCCCCCCCCCCCCCCCCCAACCCAACTAACACTTTGTCTTCTTCGCTATACGTTGTCGACATCTACCATCTCCTCCACCTCTTTGTCCTCGAATGGCAAACTAATCGAACCTAAAACTAAAACATGGTTATACGCCAAGAAATGGTAGTTAAATCGCTCTTTTGTGGCGAAGATATTAAATGTGATTCAAAATTTTTAAAAATTTTGCAATTAACGAACAATCACTTTGTTTAGTTCCCCGAACTGGTGGTTTAATCTAGGAAATCGGTAGACAGAAAACATATCTTAAGGATCAATTAGGAGTTACAAATAAAAGGTTATATTGATAATATATTTAGTGGAATAAGTGGGCTTTTATTTTCATTTGCTGGAGAAAATTATTTAAATGGCCCACCGGCTCCGGCCCATAAAAAGAAATCAGCTAAACTAAAAAACATAAGAGAGGATGGACTGAATCAAATTAAAGTGGGCCGACAGGAGGAGAACTAAAATAAGTTCAAACTAAGAACAAAACTCTAAAAGTGTTGTATAACAATGGCCTATTAACAACTAAGATATAAGATATGTAGATATAAGAACATAGATTAGAGAGAATAGATAATAGAATAATTCTTTCTTCTTTATGTGTCTTAAATCAAATACAAGAGCCACTATATATAAGCTATAACATTAATACAAATATAAATGTGATATGAGAGATGGAAATGTGGATAGTCACTATTAAATAATATATTTATAACACTCCCCCTTGACTATCCACGTGATAAAACAAAATAGTGTAGGATACGCTTGGTGATGCTGCCTCGTTTAAAAACCTTGCCAAGAAAACCCAATGGGACAAAACCTCAGCTAAGGGAAAAAGAGTGCAAGGTGTATTACTCTTCCTGATACTTCTGGATCAGGTATGTTGCCTCATTAAAAACCTTACTAGTAAAACCCAATGGGACAAAACTTAGTTAAGGGAAAAGAGTGCAACTTGAGATGATCACTAAAACGTCTACTATTGATTGCAATGTTAATGATCATGAAAGAAAAAGTTCATGTTTACATTTGATTTTACATGCAGTAACATTTATTCACATCAAGCCAATACATGGTAATAGTTTCTCCCCATTATAGTTGGTTTTTGGTCAGGAACCAAATATTGTCCATCTAAGATTTTTGTTGTGCGACATATATTGAAATCGATCCACCACGACGCATGGAGATGGGACCTTAAAAGGTGATTGGGAATATATGATGATTTATAGAGCCTTCAACAAGAGATTTATTTACATCTTAGTTAATTGATATCCATCTCAATGGATTAACATTCCCAACATCAGGGGGGAGATAAAAGGCAGTTAGAAATAGAAATGAGTTAGAATGAAATATCATTGATCCTCGTACTAAACAATGTGAACCAAAGTTTAAAGGATAATTCATTCCCAAAGATTAGCGAATTAATTACCAGATGCATTAACTGACTTAAATATGATGAATAGCTAATCAAGTCACATATACCAACTGCTAATGCTCCATTTAAGATGAGTGTTCAGGAAGGACAATCGTATATTGGCAATAAGCCTACTGCACGCCTAAAGCGTGGTAGACTATTCGATTCCAAAGAATAAAAATCCTCTAGAAATTGGAGCAAGCAAGAAAGATGGTCAAGTCGAGGTTATAATAAAAAGGTCTCCTGAAGAGACTTTAAACATGATGGTTCCAGAAGAACCTCAGGTACCTAAAAATAAAGAGATCTCGTTATATAGTATCATGTTTACGAAATGTATGGAATCGAAATAAAATCGACGTCGTTATAAATTTTATGTAATGTAGCGCTTGAAATGAGGATTAAGATTTAAGATCTGCCTATGAATGAATACAAAGAAATGATTGGCAAAAATGGAAAGACGCAAATATGGCAGAGTTGGATTCTCTATTGAAAAGGAAAGTTTTGGACCAGTAGTCCATACAACAAAAGTTGTAAAACATATAGATATGAAAAGGTCTTTTGTGCGAATCAACATTTGAAAAGAAAATGATATAAGGTAAAATTGGTGGCACAAGAATTTCGCAAAAGACCCATAATTGATTATGAGGAGACGCATTCTCCAGTGGTGGATACAATGATTTTTCATTATGTTATTAGTCTGGTGATGCAAAGAGAGAATTGAAATGTGTCTAATAAATATCATGATTTACTTGACACTGAAAGTTTACATGAAAATACCCGATGAAGGATTTAATGTGTCAAAATCTTGTAACGTAAGTTCTCAAGAACGTTATGATTGGAATAAATAGATTCAATTCTGAATACGTTATGTTTGTTATATGATTGAATTGAATATAAGTGGAACTCCTCATGAGTATCCTAAAGCAACTGAGTGCTTAAAAGGTAATATGAAACATCGTAGGGTGTAATTATTGTGCACCAATACACCACATGTGATAAACTGAACCTGGTGATTATGATATTTTAATGTATAAGAATGGTACAATATATATTGGAGAAATAGATGTTATTGTTCTTCCAATTGAAGAGTTAATGCACTTGCAGTTTATAGTGATAATGTCTAAGCATTATTGAGAGACTCTGTTGAACTTTTAAAAGAGGGATTTTTGAAAGTCCTAGACATAGTGCACTTGTTGCTTGACCTACAATTCGAGTATATATGTAATGATATGTTTACCAATCCATCAAAGTATATCTTGAAAAGATGGCGGGACATTTTACAATGGACATAGCTCATACTTAAAGTGCATTAAATGTTGTCCAATTACTTGATATGAAAAATTATTCATTTCTTCTCCTACCAAAGTAGAAATTTTCACTCTTGAAGTACCATAGTTAAATATACATGTACATTAGTATATGTCTTGCTAATTATGCATGATTGTAATATCTTTCACTTGAACTTATCGCCACCATATAGCCTATGACAAGCAAGCAGACATTGGAATGAGTCAAAAACAAATGTTACAGGTATGAATGATGTTTGATTTTATTTTTCTAATCCATGGAAACAAGTTTGGTTAGTCTTGTAGATGTTGGGAATGTAACACAACAATAGTGGATCATATGATATTTATTTTTGAGAGGACGTACTAGAAAATCACATATGGAGATTATACACCATTACTCAACATAAAGGATTGTACTTCAAGGGATCGAGCGACATTTCATTGGCTACGGAGGCCTTAAGCAACTTTCAAGGAATATTGACACATGTTACTAAAAGACTACATATTCAAATGAGGGGGAGTATCATACAAGTTACACTCTTTTCTTTAAAATTGTATGAGTAGTTGCACGGTCAAATAGGCCTATATCTTCACCACTAATATGATGTTTAAAACGCTCCATAAGCTTCAAGAGCAAAGCGCTGATAACGTGTTGTATAACAATGGCCTATTAACAACTAACATATAAGATATGTAGATATAAGAACATAGATTAAAGACAATAGATAATAGAATAATTCTTTCTTCTTGATGTGTCTTAGATCAAATACAAGAACCACTATATATAGGTTATAACATTAATACAAATATAAATGTGATACGGGAGTTGGAAATGTGGATAGTCACTATTAAATAATACATTTATAACAAAAAGTGATTATTGAGAAAAATTAGAGAAAAATAAAGAGAGAAATCTTATTCATCAATATATTCAAGAGTAAATACAAACATACACATTACATACATATATATGCTATATTATAACGCATGAGTGATGGATAATTTAAGATACCCAAAAGTTAAAAACTTTATTTTCATTAACAACCTTAAAATGGAGATAAAATAGTTATTCAAACATTTTTACATTTTAATACCTCATTTTAGTTACTTTAATTCCCTAATTTTTAGTTAGTAGTTACATTTTTCTCCCCTCCCCTACAAAATTGCAATTCTTTTATTTAATCCTATCATAAGTTTTAGGGTCTGTTTGGTATGGGGTAATGGAATGGATGAGGGAATGGAATGGACGAGGTAATGGAATGGACATGTCTTGTTTGGTTGCCATGTGCGAATGAAACAAAACATTACTTTGTATTGTTGGATAGGCAGGAAAAGGCGTAGGAATAAAATCGGCGGTGAGTGGCAGTGGTGGGTGATGGTTAGTGGCGGTAATAGTGGGTGGTGATATGTGGTGGTAGCGACAGTGGTGGGTGGTGGCGGCGGTTGTGGGTGGTGACGGCGTAGTGGCATCGGTGGTAGGCGACGATGTTGGTGGTGGAAGACGGTGGTGGGTGGTGGTGGCGGTGGTGGTGGTGGTGGTGGGTGGTGACGATGGTGGTGGTGGTGGGTGGTGGCGGTGGTGGTGGGTGATGGTGGTGGCGGTGGTGGCGGTGGTGGTGGGTGGTGACTATGGTGGTGGGTGATGGGTGATGGTGGTGGTAGTGGGTGGTGACGATGGTGGTTGGTGGTGGTGGTGGGTGGTGACGATGGTGGTTGGTGGTGGTGGTAGGTGGTGACGATGGTGGTGGGTGATGGTGGTGAGTGCTGACGATGGTGGTGGTGACGGTGGTGGTGGTGGCGGTGGTGGTGGGTGGTGGCAGTGGTGGTGGTGGGTGGTGGTGGCGGTGGTGGCGGTGGTGGTGGGTGATGGTGGTGGCGGTGGTGGTGGGTGGTGACTATGGTGGTGGGTGATGGTGGTGGTAGTGGGTGGTGACGATGGTGGTTTGTGGTGGTGGTGGTGGGTGGTGACGATGGTGGTTGGTGGTGGTGGTAGGTGGTGACGATGGTGGTGGGTGGTGGTGGTGGCGATAGTGGTGGGTGGTGACGATGGTGGTCAGTGATGGTGGTGGTGGTGGTGGGTGGTGACGATGGTGGTTGGTGGTGGGTGGTGACGATGGTGGTTGGTGGTTGGTGGTGGTGGTAGGTGGTGACGATGGTGGTGGTGGGAGGTGGTGGTGGTGGGTGGTGACGATGGTGGTTGGTGGTTGGTGGTGGTGGTGGGTGGTGACTATGGTGGTTGGTGGTGGTGGTGATGGGTGGTGGCTTATGATTTTGTTAATGAAAGGTGAATGAGGGATGGAATGAAAAAAAAACATGGGGGGTGGATGGAATGGATTTGAGGGAATGGAATGCCTTTTGGAATGGGTGATTCCATTCCTATGACCAACCAAACACACTATTTTTCATTCCCTCGTAATCGTTCATTCCATTCCTTCTTTCATTCCATCATACCAAACGCTACCTTAAACTATTATGTTTTAAAAACATTCAAAAATACCGCGATGACCTGCTCATTTTTGTTGACGTTTCGATGTTTATCTTAGTCAATATCGACATGTAGATTGAAATGTACAAGAAAGAGATACATTATGTACAAGTGATTACTGCATTGCATGTTTAACTGAAAGAATCTAAAAGAAACGAATATTTATTAATCAACTGAAAGAATCCAAATTTCACCTACAACAAAATGCTTCATAGCTAAAACTTTAAAAGATGTAACTAATATTGTTATAAGGTATATTTCATTAATGCAGAAGTAAACATAAAGCAGCTAACACGTTGTTTTAAGAGAAAATATTATAAATCTTGAATAGACATTAAATTAAAAACTAAAATGTAGGTGAAATTTGAATTACAGATCAACATAATTTAGATACAATTAAAGAACTTAGGCATGTTTATTGTTAATATGGATGTTGAATCATAACACCTTTCATGACCAAGTAAAACTCAAAATCATAAAATTTGAATTTCGTTCTAAATATTGTTTCGCCCAATAATGAAAAATTCACATCAATCAAATGCAACGATTCAAAAAACTAAGTAGGGCACTCGAAATCTACAGACCAGCTCTGGTGATTCTTAAAATACGATATTGTTGTTAAACGTTATGGTTCATCATTGCTTTGGCAGACAAATAATTTGTCACGTGGTAACAATACTGCAACATAAGCATGGGTCTTAAAATGCTTTATCACATTTGCTACATATAGCTTCAATTGTAGTACGTTGTTTAAATAATCAACATTAACCATATGTGCATAATTATATGGGTATGCATGCATATATTAATAGGTATACACATAAATAATAACTAAAAGATATCTCATTAAACTTTTAAATATACATAATTAGCTAAATATATAGAACTTTAAAATAATTAAGTTTAGAACATGTAAAGATACATGTTAGATATTAACTGTAGGTAAATTTCTTTTAAAAACCTCGGTTGCATCAATTCAGTAGAAAACACCTGATGGATATTATATATCCACGTGATATTAACATCTATGTTAATAACAACAAAATTCCCTAATTTGAAGGGGTTCTTTTTTAACAAGTTTAAAAAAATAAAAGATAAAACTGAATTCGGTATTCACAGAATAAATAATAATTTTTTTATACTTTAATCAAAGATAAACAAAATTTCCTAATTTAAAGGGGGTGGGAAAATCATGAGTTTTAAACTTTAAACTAGATACTAACCTACTAAAGTTTATCCTATGAATACATAGTAATGCACACCTATTTCACTTGCTAAAATACTTAGGCATGGATCTGAATCTAAATTCAAAGGTTGAAGCTTCTAAGGTTGGTTCTTTGTTAATTTATGGTTTTCATTCGTCATGTTTTACCAATTATACCTGTTTATACATATTTAAGTCATGTAAATGTTAGCTTCTTGGTTTTGTAGATTCATTTAGATAAAAAACATACAGAAATGAACAAACCAATAGTCATATAAGCGTCTAAAGTAGCATCTAAAGTTGTATTTATTAGATTAATGTTTACTTTTTAATATTAACATGGTTGTTATTTTGGGTATGTTTGGCAAGTAGCTTTTAAGAGCTTCAAGCTTCAAGCTTTTAAGAAAAAGCTCATACTTAATAAAAAGTTTTGTCTGGTTGAAAGAGCTTGAAGCTTTTAGGTTAGGAGAAAAAGCTCTATATTGAAAAGCTAGTAATGTTAGCGTTTATGAAAAAGCTTCTACTAGCTACAAACTTTTAATGAGTAAATGACACAAATACCTATTCTATTATGAAAATAAAATAAAAACCTTCCTTACAAGCTTTTAATTATGTCCATTTTGATCATTTTATACAGTTTCTTAAAAGCTCCAGCTACTCTGCCAAACACCAAAATATATTTAAAAAGCTACAGCTAGCAGCTTCTAGCTACCAGCCACCAGCTAGTTTTGCCAAACATACCCTTTATGTGGTATATTGTATGTGTTTTACTGCAGGATAATATTGGTGATAATAGTGTTGAGATTATTTGCTATGATACAATGTTTAGTCCCTACAAAGCTAATCTTCAACATGAATTTAGTTAAGGGGTAATATCAATATTTATTTCATCTTCTATTAACTTGTGTATTATACATTTTTAAGTTTTTTAAGGATTGGATGCATGAAACTAATAGGAAGAGATCCAATAGACTCTTTGAGTGGAAATGGAGTCAAGTTATTGATCTAACAATTATGATGAAAATGATGCTACAACAAATATTAAAACGAATCTGAAATAAGTACCACAATGCAAAGTGTCGCTCCCGCCGCATCGTGCGAGTTTCCTACTAGTAGTATTTAACATGAAACCAAAATCCTTATACATAAGTGGGGTAATGATGGTTATAATTTTTGCAGTCGTGATTATTTATAGACAAAATTACAGAAATTGTCCTTTAGGGTTTGGCCAACATCACAGGTTCCAATCTTTATGTTCCATTTGCACCCAAATCAACCTTTACGGAGTTAGTCACAAAGGTTGGAACCTGTAGTAAAATCAATAGGTAAAGGTTGATTTAGGTGCAAATGCAACATAAAGGTTGGAACCTGCAATTTTGACCAAACATAAAGGGTGATTTTTGTAATTTTGTCTTATTTATAACACTCCCCCTTAGACATATACTACTGGATAATGTCGGTTCGATTCTTCAACACCGATATTAACTGAAACTGCAAGATCAGTTATGCTGCCTCATTAAAACTTACTAAGAAAACCAATGAGACAAAACTTAGTTAACGAAAAAGAGTACAATATGTATATTATGTGTATGTTACTCTCCCTCAATTTTATTTGTACCTCTCGATGTGTGGAATTCAATCTTCTATGACAACTTCTTGACTTGATATTTGACGTTGTCTTCCTTGATTTGAGAGGTAAAGTCTATAGTGCCTTGGGTTTCTCTTGTTCAACTCTACTCTTCATTCTTCTTGAATATGCTGAAATCTTCGACCTTCTTAACTAAAATCATAATGAGCGTTGTGGAGATTTTATAAATGTCCTGCATGATGGGACGTCGTATTCGTCTTAAGGAACACAATAAATGTCTTGAGTCATGTAGAAATATCAACTTGTCATATGATGCACTTTATAATAATGCATCATTAAAAACCTTGCTAGGAAAACCCAATGGAGCAACACCATGACTAAGGAAAAAAAAGTGTGCCGCGCATTATACTTGATTAAGAACATGCACCAAGATGATGCTAAATTGGTACTTCAAGACTTATAAGATAAACTGATACTAATGAATAATTATGTTGCCTCATTAAAAAAAAACTTACTAAAAATACCTAATAGGTAAAATGTCACACCCCGCCAGCGCGGAATATCGGAGTGCGACCTGAAAAACAGATTAGGAAAACATCTAAATTAATAAAACCAAAGTTTTAGATACCAGACCATAGTTGTTTTACAACACCAAAACAAAAGTTAATTGTCTTTTGAAATTCCTAGGATTTGTCAGCTATATCTCATCGAAGATGAGAAATAAAAGAAAATTTCTACAAAAGCGGTATCTTGACTTGATGCATATGCCTAACCCCTTTTTTCCACGACTTAGGAATCATGTACCTTAAAACATGTTAAAAATCGTCAACAATAAAGTTGGTGAGCTCAGAGGTTTAATCGACTCAATATCAAAAGCCATTTGACAACTTGTTTAAAGACACCCACATGATAAATGACATCTTAATATGATACCTAAATGCATAGCTAAAGCACTGACTGTATGTAACAACATGAGCATTGATGTACTGCAAAATACATTGGTTATTTATACATATTTTATGTCTTTATCGAGTTTGTGTGTGTCGTTTATATATATTTTTGGTTTCTATTGAGTACTTTACGTGTCACAGGATTCCGGATGGCAAAAGAGGCATATGCATAAACGGTGCTTTATGAGATCCCGGATGAATCACAAGTGAAAAGAAAAGAAAAGAAAAAAATTAATAATTTTGCAAAAATTACCCCGTCGCGTCACGCGACGGGATTAGAGAATAGTGGTCGCGTGCCGCGAAGCTATCTAGACTCACCAAAAAGTCCATTTTGCCCATGCCAAGTTGATTTAATTATGATCAGATGCCCCCGTAGCTTTTACATGCGTCGTGTCACGCGACCCCTTACCTTTTACTTCGTTGCGTGCCGCGACGGCCATCAGGAAGCCCAAAAAGTGTATTTTTTCAAGCCCAAATCGAATTTAAAAACCCTACGTCGGCACATTATGATTCATTCTGCACTTTCGGACGAAAAATGAGTTGTGCAAGGTGATTCTAAGGTAAGGAAAGGGCAAGGTTCGAGATTGGAAGCTAGGGGATCGACTTCCTTGGGTGTTCATCATTCGGTTTAGTCATTTCTTGGTTTTTCTTATTCTAAACTCATGTTGATTGATGTATTAAGCCTTTTGATTTCTAGTTTGATGATGTTTTGTGGTTATAGCTACTTAGACTAAGACAAATAACTATGTTTTGATTTGCGTTTTCTATGGTTTTTGGAACTTCTTTTGGATTTATTATTCAGTAAAGATTTTGATTTCTCTAGATCTGATGTATATACGTATCTATTATTATATGATTGTCACTTATTCACTCCACTCGCACTCTTTGAATGTCTTTCATGTATGAGTGCTAGTTAGGTTGCAGACTTTGTGTAACAACTAGTTTATGGTCAATAGTCGCGAATTTATCATATGAGTGATATTTGGTGGTTAGAAGATTTTAGGTATTCTTCCAAGTTCAATAGTTGTGAGGTGATGGCTTGTTGATTTGTCTAGATTGTTAAATTGCTAGGTTAGAGGCTTTGTGAGAAGATCTGCCTAGTTTCCCTTTCAATTCCTGCATATCAAGTTAGATCTAGACTTCAATAATTACCTCTTGCACTTAGTGTAGTGAGGCTTTCGCGCTGTGAGGTAGATTGTCTAGCGGGTACTCAGTCCTAAGAGTTAGATAACCTGTGAGGGTTTGTACTCTAACCGGTGGTTTAACAGCACAACAGTATTCTAGGGTTTCCCCTTGAGAACGGTCGAGGGTGTCTAGTTTATTCTTGATGTTTAAAACTTTAAGATCTTGGTTCCAACTCAGTTACATAACCATAGAAGCTTATCAGGCATAGTTAGGAGTCTGGTCTAGGTAGTGTCTCGTCATCATCTGAATTCAGCTCAGCTAAGTTCGTCTCTTTAGTTCACTTTAGTTAATCTTTTATTTTATTTCAATTTAGTTTTCAGTAACCACCACCCCCCCTTAAAATAATAAATCTTTTAATTTCAGTTTTAGATAAGTTTTCGAGTCTAGTTACTATTTTCCGTTAGAGTCTCGTGGGTTCGATATCCAGACTTACTTTAGCTTTACTAGAGTCGATAGGTTCACTTGCCTGTCATTAGTTTAGTTTTAGAGAGTCTAGAGTATTACTTAATGTCTAATTTAGGTTTAATTTAGTTGTTTTTATTAAACTACTTTTAGCACATCAAACCTATAACCAAACCTTGACCGAGAAGTTGTCTCTCCCATTGTACACACTTGACAATGAAAGCTTATAGAAGAGTAAGAACTCTTTATCTTTACCGTGTTGACGCTACCAACCAAGAGTGGGGTGTCAAACCCAACAGTACGATTAGAAAAATTCCACGACTAAAATTCATAGCTGATGGTTACAGTAAAAGTAAGACACGAGGACTTTTCTGTAGCGCTCGATAAATCGTAACTCATGTATATATTGGGACTCGACTAGGATACATTATCATGCTATCGAAATACTCATAAGTAAATGCATATTTCTGCCCCCAAATGTAAAACGATAAAAATGGGCCGTGAAACTCACATGTGAATGTGTAAGCTAGCAAATGTAAGCCCAAGGTAATCATGAACCGACTTGATAGTGCCCTAAACAAACAAAAGACACTTAAGGTCTATGTGACTCATTTATTGTGCAAGTTGTTCACCCAACTTACTAACTCGAGATGTTCGTTTGAGAAAAAAAACATTATTTAGCGACCCATTGGTAATTATCATTTACTTTTAAATATATATGTAATTACACTCAACACATATATAAAAGAAAACAAATAAACTCGTATAACTACACTTGGTAATTTATTAATCAATCGTATAAACCGTAAATTCATTTATTACGACTTATAATACCCGTGATATACCTTTTATCAATATATATATATATACTAGTGGGAAACCCGCGCTTTGCGGCGGTGTCAACAATTTACAACGCGATACTTATTTTCTATTAGTCGAATGGAGTATGAAGAGTCATTTTGAAAGGAAAATAAGTTTTTTTTATCAGTGTTGCAATTTAGTTCAAGAAATGAGCCATTATGAGAGTTGATTCATCTAACATTCTTACCCTTTAACACATTAGTCAAAAGTCTTGTTGTCATGGCCTGTGAGATATAACGTTTAAGAGAACGAAATCGAGTCTCGGGGAGTTTTTCCTTCGCCTCATGAGACGTAAGCCTGGAGGCAGACTGACACGTAAGCCCGAGACGGAATTAAAAAATAAATATTTATATTATAAAACTTATAAAAAAATAAAACAACTCACACAGATATTGTAAAACATAAATAACACACATCAAAAATTAAATAATTGACACACATCAAAAATTAAATAATTGACACATAAAGTCTAAAACATAAATAACACACATAATCCCATGAGGGGCTAAAGAGGCACATGTTTTCTTAGCAACTCAGACATTAAGACATTAAGATAGGTACATACAAACGTAACCATATGAGGCACACCTCAAAAACTTTTTTTTTTTTTACTATTTCGTCTCGAGGCGCACGCTTCAAGCATTTTTTTAAACCATGTGCACATAAATTAGTGCATGTATCTTCATGGTGTAGTAATAGTAATATTGGTTTCTTCATAAAAGAACTAACTGTATAATTGAAATGAATGTATATTTGAATAATTTTGTTCAAAAATAATAATTTATAGCTATAACAGATAAACAATTGCATGAAAAATAGTAAATATATTTGCACCTCTAAAAAATTGTATGAAAAGTTTTGGATTCATATATTTTAGGTGAAGATTATAGAAATTTTAAATTAAGTGCAAAAGATAAAACGATGTCTTGTGGTGCATAAGGAATCGGTCACGATTTATAGCCGATGGGGTTGCCAACAAGCTTAGCGGTAATAGATGGGCTATATTTTGAACAAGCTGACTCACGGTAGACAGCGTGCCCTGGTTTGCAACTCAATATGTGTAGCCATGCTCCAAAACCATGGAGTATCTTGAATCTTATATACGTATATATTTAATATTTTATTTAATTGTTTTTTATTTACTTTTTTGTCCAACCATTTGAATCCACACAATAAATACGTTTAAACATTTTTTTCTTATTTTCTAAGAACCAAATTTACAATATTGTTTTCTCTTTAGATTGTAATACCGAGTGTCGGACCATAATGCACCCAACCAAATCCTCCTGCTTAACAAACCCGCAGCAACAGTGATTCCCTTGCTAGTACTTTCTTTTTTTTTGAACGGCAAACTATATATTTCAACACCAAATAAAATTGTTACACCATTTGTTAGCAAGATGCTAGACGTTCACCGTCATCTCCTTTCCATATTAAAATATTATACATGTAAATCGCCTAAAAACATTGACATTGAGCTATTCTCCCTATTCATAATTTATACCTTGCTAGTACTTTCTAATTTCTAAAATGTAATCCACGATAAAAGAAAGATCACAAATACAATAGTACCAACCCTCATGCTTCCTGAGCTCACGATATGAAATTTGTTTAAACCTGTGATGGTTCAGAAAAAGAGTGATTCAGAAAAGAGAAAGGAAGCATATTAGTAAAAGCGTAAAAACAGAGAAAGGAAATATGACTCAGAAACTTACCCTAAAAGTGCGTATTCACCAAATAATCTTTCCTTTGCAGTCCCAACCAAAAGCTTTGACTATAATTTGTCACCAAAAATATAAAGGTTGTTTGTCTATAGCTGATTATAGTACACGTTGTCAGACCCAGAAAAATATCCAAACACTTCTGACCTATGATAACTGTAACTAAACCAATATCTTTTTTTATATAATGTCATAACGACATAGCTGCAACTGAAACATCAACCTTCCTCTAATGCACATTCCTTCAACTATATCGAACCCGAGTTCCAGTGGCGTTCTTCTGCCCCCTTTAAGCATAAGCTGCTGTTATGGAGGGTTCTTATGGGTCGGGTGCCGTCTAAGCAGGGTCTGAGCGCTCGTGGTGTTCAGCTTAATTCTCCCACTTGTGACCGGTGCAGCCTTTGTTTAGAGGACGTGGATCATCTGTTCGCGGGTTGTTTATTCGCTAGAAGTATTTGGTGGAACGTTCTTGCCTGGTTGAAGATCCCGTGGCCTCCAGACGTCATGTCGATCGCTGATTTTGTGTCCAGGGTCACTGACAGCCCGGGAAGTTCTAAGTGGAAAAGGCTCGTTTTTCTTGTGATTGTGGCTACGGTGTGGCGCATATGGGATGCTCGTAACAAAAAGGTCTTTGACGGTAGTTTTGTCCCGGTGAGAACTTCATGTGATTTGATTAAAGAAGACAGCTTTCTCTAAATTACTCATAGAAGCGGATCGGCCATTTCGTGGGAGGATTGGAAGAACTTTGATGTTTCAAGTCTAGTTTAATTTGGGGTGTTCTTCCTTGTTTCTGTTGTGTTGTTTTTGGTGTGGTGTTTTTTGTTTTTTTGTATTGTACGTTTTCCCCTCCAGTTTCTTGCTGGGCCTATATATTCATATATATAGTTTTTGGCCGTTCAAAAAAAAAGTTGGTGAAAACATGACATGGCAAGCCACCTCATCTAAAAATGTGCTATGTAATAAAAGTTAGTATTTTACCTAACATTCTAAATATCCTTAACATAACAGCAACATAAAGGTAGAATCTTATTGTTTTCATTAATCCCTAAACAAAGTAACCGGAAATTGATATTTTAATCACAACTATCATTGAAGCATTGTGTTTAATTAGCAAAGATGATTTACATTAACTAATCATTAGATATTTTAATAATATATCAATTGATATTTCAAAGGCAAACTCTTACTTGTTTGAGCCCGTTGTAGACAAAACTGTAATCGACCCACTGTCACCACCATCTCGCCGACAACAAGAATCAGAACCACCATCCCTACCCGTCCCCGACTACCACCACCGCCTGCACCAGTGGGCCTTTTACTTCCACAATGTTTGCATACACCATGAATGCAAAGTTTACATCATTGTTTAAAAAAATGAAGGTGCACGCCTCAAGGCGATTCGGTATGAAAACAAGTCTGAGGCGGCACCTCAGGGGGTTTACATTTGTATAATTGTCATCAAAAGTTTAGGGTTTGCCTCGAGGCTCGTTTCCGTTCTTTTAAACTTTGATTTAAATTTGTATAATGCTCATCAAAGTAAACGGCTCTTAACTATCTAATGACACTTTCTCATTAAGTTTTTCAACTTAAATATGTAATATATAAAAAGGACCGGCTTTAATTTGTTTTCAACAAAAATGTTAGAAAATAAAGAGCCGTTGGAGTTTGGACTACAACTCATTCCTTGCTGTCATAGAGCCGTTGAGCTACAATTAAGGAGGATCTTCTCTTATTCTCAAAAACATGTATTTTTTCTATTTAAGTGTGGCAGTTTTTCTTCATTGTAATCAAGTATCAATATTCAAATACACAAAATAATCCTCTCTGATTATCAAAAACTATCATGGTATCAGAGCAGGTTTCTGATTCTTGAAACAATTCTCAAAACTCAATTCAAATCAAAATTCCGAAACCAACCTGTGGTGTAACCGTCGGAGTCACTGTCGACCTATCCGAAAAGGAAAAAAAAACTTACGCAAATCAACCACAACCGCCTTGCGACCACGACTCTGGTTTTGGGTTATTCTCCGGCGAATCAAACGGGAGACTATTTTTTTCTGTTCGTGATTACAACTCGGTGGGATCGGTTGCTTGAAGCTCGACCTGGATTCAATCTGGCTCTATTCATTATCCTAGAGCCACTCCTGAAGTGAGTTCAATATCTTTTTTTTTTTTGATGTTTTTGTAATGTATTATGTATTTATATGAGAATGTGTTTGATGTTTATTAGCCTTGTTATGTGTTTAAATGAAATTATTATAATTTAAAATGTATTGGTGTTTAATATTAACCTATGTGTAATGCACTTATCTAACACTGTTATATAACCAATGCGGTTGGTGGCTCATTGGCAAAGACAAAGTCTTTAGGAACACCTAGGTTTCGAGGTCTTGGGTTCAAGTCCCACAGACAACAGGATTAAAAGAAATTCGCCTTAAAAAAATACCCTTTGTGGTTTATCTTGGTCTAGACATAAGCCATTTCGGTCTGTCTGTGTTTGAATTATAGATGTGGCCGGGTTTACATTTGTATAATTGTCATCAAAAATTTAGGGTTTGCCTCGAGGCTCGTTTCCGTTCTTTTAAACTTTGATTTAAATTTGTATAATGCTCATCAAAGTAAACGGCTCTTAACTATCTAATGACACTTTCTCATTAAGTTTTTCAACTTAAATATGTAATATATAAAAAGGACCGGCTTTAATTTGTTTTCAACAAAAATGTTAGAAAATAAAGAGCCGTTGGAGTTTGGACTACAACTCATTCCTTGCTGTCATAGAGCCGTTGAGCTACAATTAAGGAGGATCTTCTCTTATTCTCAAAAACATGTATTTTTTCTATTTAAGTGTGGCAGTTTTTCTTCATTGTAATCAAGTATCAATATTCAAATACACAAAATAATCCTCTCTGATTATCAAAAACTATCATGGTATCAGAGCAGGTTTCTGATTCTTGAAACAATTCTCAAAACTCAATTCAAATCAAAATTCCGAAACCAACCTGTGGTGTAACCGTCGGAGTCACCGTCGACCTATCCGAAAAGGAAAAAAAAACTTACGCAAATCAACCACAACCGCCTTGCGACCACGACTCTGGTTTTGGGTTATTCTCCGGCGAATCAAACGGGAGACTATTTTTTTCTGTTCTTGATTACAACTCGGTGGGATCGGTTGCTTGAAGCTCGACCTGGATTCAATCGGGAAACAATCGGGATACTATTTTTTTTCTCTCTGTTCGTGATTACATATCGGTATAATTAATAGGGTTGTAGAAAAAGAGTGGAATTGTAGAAGAACTTTTTTTTGGTCAAAAGAGTACAAAAAATTGCTGCAACAATGGTGGCTGACAAAGGAGACCAAGACTTGAAAAGCATAAAGGGATCAGGTAAAGGACTTGAGAATTGCAACTCAAGTCCTTGTTCTCTTTTTAAATTACTACTCAGGTTCTTCATGAAATTACTACTCCGTTTGTTATTTTTTTGTTTTAATATTAGCCCTTATACTTTTGAAATTTGTGAACAAGGAAAAGATAATGTTGTGAGTAACATAGGAAAAGTAAATATGGCCAAGAAAAATAACAATCGAAGGGATGCTTGGATTTTTGATAGTGGGGCCACAGATACAATGACATATGATCCTGCAGATATCAAAAAGGCATCAGAAAAGCAAAAAAATAATATCGAGACCGCTAGTGGAGAATTGATTTCGGTAAAAGGGGGAGGGATCATAGACATTTCACCAACCTTAAAGCTATCTAATTGTCTTTATATCCCCTCCTTGTCGCACTAACTTTTATCCATTAGTCACATGACGAAAGAATTAAATTGCTCTGTTCTAATGCACCCTACTTTTTGCATTGTACAGGATATCAGGACGAGAACGATTATTGGGCGTGGCACTGAACGCCAAGGGTTGTACTATGTGGATGAAGTGACTCCTGAAGGGACTGTGATGTTGGCTCATGGAAGTATTGATAGAGACGCATGGTTGTGGCATAGAAGACTAGGGCACCCATCCGCTGGTTATTCTCATCTTTTATTTCCAAATTTATTTCCTTCAAATAGTTCCTTAACTTGTGAGACTTGTATTTTGGCCAAAAGTCACAGGCAATCTTATAAACCAAACAATACCAAGGTTGACAACCCATTTTCGTTAGTTCATTCTGATGTGTGGGGTCCAGCAAAATTTGTTGGAGGACAAAACTTTCGGTATTTTGTTATTTTTATCGACGATTGCACCCGTATGACTTGGATATATTTTTTAAAAAACAAATCTGAAGTTTTTGAGAAATTTACTATCTTTCATGCCATGGTTGAAACACAATTCCAAAAGCCTATTCAAATCCTTCGATCTGACAATGGTGGAGAGTTTGTTAATGACTCCATGAAGCAGTTCTGTCAATCGAAAGGAATAATCCACCAAACATCATGCTCTCATACTCCTGAACAAAATGGTGTAGCTGAGCGAAAAAACCGTATTCTATTAGAAATCACTCGTGCCTTAATGATTGAATCGCATGTCCCTATATCGTTCTGGCCAGAAGCCCTTGCTACAGCCACTTATCTTATTAACCGTCTTCCAACTAAAGTCCTCCAACTTAAAACCCCAATAGATACCTTAGTTAAATTCACTAAGGTTCCTCCTCCACTTACTCTTGAACCTCGGGTGTTTGGGTGCTCTGTCTTTGTCCATTTACCCAAAACTGATCGAAACAAACTTGGTCCCTGCGCAGAAAAGTGTGTTTTTGTGGGATATGGAAGAGATAAAAAGGGGTATCGATGTTATAGTCCGAAAAGGCGTCACATGTACACAACAATGGATTGTGATTGGCTTGAGACAGAGTTCTTTTATAACTCACAACTTAGTGGTCAGGGGGAGGATTATAACGACACTCTAAGTTGGTTGAACTGGATTCCCTCATCTGAAGAAAGTTCCCACAGTGTCCAAAATGAGTCACTCACATCTTCACAACCTACGGAGCCATCGATCAGTGTCACAGACCAAGGTCATCCCAACCTAGTATCCGAGGTAAGTCAGTCTCCTCTTGATCTGGATAACGAGCAAGATAATCACCCTGATAATATACAGTGTACTCCTAATGATCACCATGAAACAGTTACAGATCAGTGTGAACAGGTAGCCGAAGAAGTAGAACCGGTTCAGGAGACTACTACTGAAAGCTATGTACCCGAGGTAGCAGAAGAAGTAGAACCGGTTCAGGAGACTACTACTGGAAGTTATGTTTTACCTCCAAGGGCAAATCGGGGAGTTCCTCCCAAGCGATATTCACCCGAAAAAGAGACACGACAGTCAAGGTATCCTATGGCAAACATGGCTAAGGGAAACCTGTCTAAGGAAGCCAAGGCATTTGATTCCTCACTATATTCTGAACAAACCCCAATCACCGTAGAACAAGCATTAGCCTCTAAAACTTGGAAGGAAGCAATGGAAGCAGAGATGACAGCCTTAATGAAGAATGACACATGGGAGAAAAGCAAGCTGCCAACAGGAAAAAAACCGGTGGGGTGTCGATGGGTATTTTCTATCAAGCGAAAACCTGATGGCACTATTGAAAGATATAAAGCTCGATTGGTGGCTAAAGGTTATACACAAACATATAGGATTGACTACTCAGAAACCTTCTCTCCTGTAGCCAAGCTTGACACAGTTAGGGTTCTTCTTTCTATAGCAGCTAATAATGAATGGCCTCTCCATCAGTTTGATGTGAAGAATGCTTTTCTGCACGGAGAGTTACAAGAAGAAGTTTATATGGAAACCCCACCTGGTTTCCCAGGAGGTTACAACACAGGAGAAGTGTGTCGATTAAAGAAGTCAATTTACGGGCTCAAACAATCTCCTCGGGCTTGGTTTGGAAGATTTACTATTGCAATGAAGAAGTATGGGTTCAAACAAAGCAACTCCGACCACACGTTATTTCTAAAGAAAAGAGGAAATCTAGTGACATGTTTGATTATTTATGTGGATGATATGATAATCACACGTAATGACCACGAGGAAATGTCACGACTAAAGGAAAATCTTTTCACAGAATTCGAAATGAAAGATTTGGGAAGGCTTAAGTACTTTCTTGGGATAGAGGTTCTGAGATCAAAACAAGGAATCTTCATCCATCAGAAAAAGTACATCCTCGATTTATTGGCTGAAACTGGAATGATTAATTGCAAACCAGTTGACACCCCGATGATTGTTAACCATGGATTACACATGGAGGAGGGTGCAAATACACAAAATAATCCTCTCTGATTATCAAAAACTATCATGGTATCAGAGCAGGTTTCTGATTCTTGAAACAATTCTCAAAACTCAATTCAAATCAAAATTCCGAAACCAACCTGTGGTGTAACCGTCGGAGTCACCGTCGACCTATCCGAAAAGGAAAAAAAAAACTTACGCAAATCAACCACAACCGCCTTGCGACCACGACTCTGGTTTTGGGTTATTCTCCGGCGAATCAAACGGGAGACTATTTTTTTCTGTTCTTGATTACAACTCGGTGGGATCGGTTGCTTGAAGCTCGACCTGGATTCAATCGGGAAACAATCGGGATACTATTTTTTTTCTCTCTGTTCGTGATTACATATCGGTATAATTAATAGGGTTGTAGAAAAAGAGTGGAATTGTAGAAGAACTTTTTTTTGGTCAAAAGAGTACAAAAAATTGCTGCAACAATGGTGGCTGACAAAGGAGACCAAGACTTGAAAAGCATAAAGGGATCAGGTAAAGGACTTGAGAATTGCAACTCAAGTCCTTGTTCTCTTTTTAAATTACTACTCAGGTTCTTCATGAAATTACTACTCCGTTTGTTATTTTTTTGTTTTAATATTAGCCCTTATACTTTTGAAATTTGTGAACAAGGAAAAGATAATGTTGTGAGTAACATAGGAAAAGTAAATATGGCCAAGAAAAATAACAATCGAAGGGATGCTTGGATTTTTGATAGTGGGGCCACAGATACAATGACATATGATCCTGCAGATATCAAAAAGGCATCAGAAAAGCAAAAAAATAATATCGAGACCGCTAGTGGAGAATTGATTTCGGTAAAAGGGGGAGGGATCATAGACATTTCACCAACCTTAAAGCTATCTAATTGTCTTTATATCCCCTCCTTGTCGCACTAACTTTTATCCATTAGTCACATGACGAAAGAATTAAATTGCTCTGTTCTAATGCACCCTACTTTTTGCATTGTACAGGATATCAGGACGAGAACGATTATTGGGCGTGGCACTGAACGCCAAGGGTTGTACTATGTGGATGAAGTGACTCCTGAAGGGACTGTGATGTTGGCTCATGGAAGTATTGATAGAGACGCATGGTTGTGGCATAGAAGACTAGGGCACCCATCCGCTGGTTATTCTCATCTTTTATTTCCAAATTTATTTCCTTCAAATAGTTCCTTAACTTGTGAGACTTGTATTTTGGCCAAAAGTCACAGGCAATCTTATAAACCAAACAATACCAAGGTTGACAACCCATTTTCGTTAGTTCATTCTGATGTGTGGGGTCCAGCAAAATTTGTTGGAGGACAAAACTTTCGGTATTTTGTTATTTTTATCGACGATTGCACCCGTATGACTTGGATATATTTTTTAAAAAACAAATCTGAAGTTTTTGAGAAATTTACTATCTTTCATGCCATGGTTGAAACACAATTCCAAAAGCCTATTCAAATCCTTCGATCTGACAATGGTGGAGAGTTTGTTAATGACTCCATGAAGCAGTTCTGTCAATCGAAAGGAATAATCCACCAAACATCATGCTCTCATACTCCTGAACAAAATGGTGTAGCTGAGCGAAAAAACCGTATTCTATTAGAAATCACTCGTGCCTTAATGATTGAATCGCATGTCCCTATATCGTTCTGGCCAGAAGCCCTTGCTACAGCCACTTATCTTATTAACCGTCTTCCAACTAAAGTCCTCCAACTTAAAACCCCAATAGATACCTTAGTTAAATTCACTAAGGTTCCTCCTCCACTTACTCTTGAACCTCGGGTGTTTGGGTGCTCTGTCTTTGTCCATTTACCCAAAACTGATCGAAACAAACTTGGTCCCTGCGCAGAAAAGTGTGTTTTTGTGGGATATGGAAGAGATAAAAAGGGGTATCGATGTTATAGTCCGAAAAGGCGTCACATGTACACAACAATGGATTGTGATTGGCTTGAGACAGAGTTCTTTTATAACTCACAACTTAGTGGTCAGGGGGAGGATTATAACGACACTCTAAGTTGGTTGAACTGGATTCCCTCATCTGAAGAAAGTTCCCACAGTGTCCAAAATGAGTCACTCACATCTTCACAACCTACGGAGCCATCGATCAGTGTCACAGACCAAGGTCATCCCAACCTAGTATCCGAGGTAAGTCAGTCTCCTCTTGATCTGGATAACGAGCAAGATAATCACCCTGATAATATACAGTGTACTCCTAATGATCACCATGAAACAGTTACAGATCAGTGTGAACAGGTAGCCGAAGAAGTAGAACCGGTTCAGGAGACTACTACTGAAAGCTATGTACCCGAGGTAGCAGAAGAAGTAGAACCGGTTCAGGAGACTACTACTGGAAGTTATGTTTTACCTCCAAGGGCAAATCGGGGAGTTCCTCCCAAGCGATATTCACCCGAAAAAGAGACACGACAGTCAAGGTATCCTATGGCAAACATGGCTAAGGGAAACCTGTCTAAGGAAGCCAAGGCATTTGATTCCTCACTATATTCTGAACAAACCCCAATCACCGTAGAACAAGCATTAGCCTCTAAAACTTGGAAGGAAGCAATGGAAGCAGAGATGACAGCCTTAATGAAGAATGACACATGGGAGAAAAGCAAGCTGCCAACAGGAAAAAAACCGGTGGGGTGTCGATGGGTATTTTCTATCAAGCGAAAACCTGATGGCACTATTGAAAGATATAAAGCTCGATTGGTGGCTAAAGGTTATACACAAACATATAGGATTGACTACTCAGAAACCTTCTCTCCTGTAGCCAAGCTTGACACAGTTAGGGTTCTTCTTTCTATAGCAGCTAATAATGAATGGCCTCTCCATCAGTTTGATGTGAAGAATGCTTTTCTGCACGGAGAGTTACAAGAAGAAGTTTATATGGAAACCCCACCTGGTTTCCCAGGAGGTTACAACACAGGAGAAGTGTGTCGATTAAAGAAGTCAATTTACGGGCTCAAACAATCTCCTCGGGCTTGGTTTGGAAGATTTACTATTGCAATGAAGAAGTATGGGTTCAAACAAAGCAACTCCGACCACACGTTATTTCTAAAGAAAAGAGGAAATCTAGTGACATGTTTGATTATTTATGTGGATGATATGATAATCACACGTAATGACCACGAGGAAATGTCACGACTAAAGGAAAATCTTTTCACAGAATTCGAAATGAAAGATTTGGGAAGGCTTAAGTACTTTCTTGGGATAGAGGTTCTGAGATCAAAACAAGGAATCTTCATCCATCAGAAAAAGTACATCCTCGATTTATTGGCTGAAACTGGAATGATTAATTGCAAACCAGTTGACACCCGATGATTGTTAACCATGGATTACACATGGAGGAGGGTGCAAAGTTAGTAGATAAAGGAAGATATCAACGAATGGTGGGAAAACTAATCTATTTGTCTCATACCAGACCCGATATAGCTTATGCAGTGGGAGTAGTGAGTAAATTCATGCATCAGCCTCAAGAAAGTCACATGGAAGCAGTATGGAGAATCATTAGGTATCTCAAAGGAACAGTTGATCATGGCATTGTGTTTAAGCCAAATGGACATCTAGAATTCTTATGGTTAGAAAAACTCCTGACTGAGATTGGTTTTCCCCCTAACAAGACCACAAGGCTTATGTGTGACAATAAAGCCGCAATTCAAATCTCTGAGAACCCGGTTCAACATGATCGTACAAAACACATTGAAGTGGACAGACATTTTATTAAAGAAAAAATCGAGACCGGGATAGTGGAGCTTCCGTTCGTCCGTTCTGAAGATCAACTTGCAGACATTTTAACAAAAGCTGTCACTGGGAGTGCGTTTAGTAAATGTTTAGGCAAGTTGGGTATTGGAAATCCCACTACACAACTTGAGGGGGAGTGTTAGAAAATAAAGAGCCGTTGGAGTTTGGACTACAACTCATTCCTTGCTGTCATAGAGCCGTTGAGCTACAATCAAGGAGGATCTTCTCTTATTCTCAAAAACATGTATTTTTTCTATTTAAGTGTGGCAGTTTTTCTTCATTGTAATCAAGTATCAATATTCAAATACACAAAATAATCCTCTCTGATTATCAAAAACTATCAAAAAATGTGTATGATATATTCAACAATTGCTCTTGTATCATCCACTAAAGGACTATCTAGCGTTAAGATTTCAAATGAATTAAAGATAGAGCATACTTCTTCCATTCCCTTCTTTTGAGATGCTTTTGAATATGATTTCTAAGCAATATAGAACAAAATCTTCACCAAAAAGGCATAGAGAACTGCATTAGTGAACAACAATTTAGATGTCTGCCCATCATTGTATTTTATTAGCAATTCATATGTCAGAATAAGGCTCATATATGAGATTCACAAGCAAAAAATACGTACCCTTTAAATCTTAACGCCTAGTTCCATTGCATTTTCGGTCATCGCCTAGTGTAAACCTAAGAAGCGCATGAGTACCTTCATGATGGAGCCACATGTTTCCATCATATATGCTCGAAATGTAGTCATGAATAGGTAGAAAGAATAAAGGGTAGCTTACTACAAAAGAATCACCTCCAATCACATCACATATGATTCTGAAAGTTGTTTCATTAAAATTCTCATAGTCCATTAACATATATGGAGGTGTGACACTTATGTAATCAAATGGATCGCCTTCTGTAACCTTTAAAAAGGTTTCTAAACACACGGTGTGTATAACCGAATTATCGTGAAAACCAGCCCACTCTATATTAAGTCGTACAAGATCATAAACGACCATAGTTCCATCTCCACGTGATGCACCTGCAAATTTGAGCAGAATTAGCTAGGGTAATTATAGTTAAAACAAATGTAAATTTACACTAAAAGAGATCATATACCTAGAAGCATCCTCGATTGATGGCATCTATACCAACATATAATGTACCACTATATAAATCTAATCATCGACCAGGTCTCAAAGATCTAGGACGGCCACCTGCAGCTAAACAAAATAGACAAGTTCTTATGTTAAAAGAAATTATGAAAGAAAACCATTTTTGTTTTTTTTAAGATGAAAGCTATGTTTATTACATTTTCACCTTGTATAAATTTATATACCAACCGTAAAACTACGTGCCATATACCAAAAGCTGCACCTTTGACTACTTCCATCATTAGGTGGACATCCATGCTCTTTGGTGTCAGTAACTTCTTCCTTCATGCCTTCCCTCCAAAAACCTATGACTCATAAGGTCAATGTCCATTGTTCTCACTCTAGTATGTAAAAAATGTAGCAAAGAAAATCCACATAATAAACATGTTCTCAGCAAATTGCAATAACTCTTAATAAATTGTCTAATAGAGTTCCATCAGTTTCACTACAGGCAATCAAAGGTATGGGCAAACAAATTAGACACAAGAACCTGTAACTTAAAAATTTGAAAGCACATAAACAAAAAGTATGTAGAGAAGTACGAAAGTGAAAAAAGAGCAAAAACAATAACACACTACAAATAAATTCATCCGAAGCAAATCAAACTTCAACTTAATCATTTGCAAAGAAAAGCATTATTCTAGTTTAATGAAGATAATATTTTTTTTTTCTAAAAGGGTTGTCAAACAGAGTCCACTTATAGAACTCAAAACAAGTTTGAATTCCAAGCCCAGAGATTTACATCCTTAGCCCATCCATGACGAACAAAATCCACATAATTTAAAAAACATAAAGAAGAGCATATGCAGATAACAAATCTGGCAATCTTGACGACTATGGTTAGTTATTGAAAGTTTTCTCGAAAATAAGTTTTATGAGGAACTAAGAAACATATCAGCAAAGAAACATAAACATATAAATGTAAACCTAAATTGTTATAATTTTAACGACCATTACAATTTGGCAGATTAAGAAAGATAGATAAGAGTTAGAATTCCGGTAAACGATTACGAAAGAAAGGAAAAGTTACTCAAATACTTAACAATGAACAACTAAAGATCCACTAAACCATCAACAGGAAATGAGAAAAAAGATTAATAGTAAAACTCATACCACGACCTGTAAATCATCAAGACGAACCTGCAAATCAATTTCCCAAAGCATTTTCAGCACATACCTGTAAATGCCTCAAACGAAGCCTCGAAGATCCTCTGTAACACTGAAGAAACACGAATCCGGGATTGTCGAGTTAACGACAATCTTGGTAGTGATTCCACAGGGAGTTTTACAAAAGGTGATTTATAAAACGTGAGGGGTCTTAGGACAAGACCAAGGATGTCTAGAAACAACAAGTTAGAAGAGCCGAGCCTCTAAATGTTTGTAAGTAAACAAAGGTTGGAAAAGTACGATGTGCTCGTAGTCTTTTCTGTGAAAGTATTGGTGAATATCGGATGCCAATAAAAGGAGAAGGAGTCCTCCTTTTATAGTACATCGACATGCAACTTTCTCAACCCTCCTCTACCTTTGGTGGGGCTCGGCCCAAGTAGAGGTGTTTCTATGTCTCCGGCCTAAGTCCCAAAGCCCAATGGTGCAAGTGGGTTTGGTAAAAAAGAAAGGCAAAGGGAAGATGTTACCGTCCTGAAGCAAATACACGTGGCGTCCGTTGAATGGATGCTGTTGGGCGGCGGACACGTGGCGTCCGCCTATTGGCTACTGGTGGGCGGTTGGTAATCATCTCTTTCTTGGAAACTGAGACAAGTTGGAGGGTTGCAAAAGTCTTCTGTCAGAGAGATATATTGGCTGGGGTGCTGCCACGTCGTCGTACTTACTAGGTGTCAGTTCAGGCGCAGCCATTGATTGGCTTAGAAGTCTGACGGGCAGCACACAGCGTCAGGAACAGTTGCCTGGGGTAGAAGGTGTGTGTCTCGAGGCTGCCCCAGAAGGCATCTTTGTAATCGTGTTGGTGAAGCTTTGTCTATCTTGCTGAAGAAGCTTCACAGTGTGTCAGTCCCGCCGACGTAGAACGGGCTGGCAAATCTGCGTCATCCATTGGATGGACGCTAGTCTATGCGCCGACGTAGAACGGGCGGGTGAGGCTGCGTCATCAGTTAGATGGATGCTTGCTAGTGCGCTGACGTAAAACGGGCGGGCCAGGCTTCGTCATCCGTTAGATGGGCAATAGTCACCTCGTTTTATGTAAAGCGGGCGCATTGTATTTAACTTGTGATATGGTATTTGCTGACGCTTTAATACCATAACCCTTCAAGTCCCCCCAGTCCAGTGCTACCTTATTTAATAAAGGGGGTGCTGGACTCGTTTGTGGGGTTTTGAAAGGTTTTTACATGTGTACTTTGAGTTACATCCGGTCGTCACTGGGTTTTCATGTAACAAAGTGTACATCTAAGTTCTATAACATCGTCAACTAGTGCGCGCGGCAGTGATCAAGCTGCGGGCGTATGACGGGATGAGAGATCCAGTGGTATAGGCGGTATGCCTTGATACAAGTCTGGAAGAGAGGAAAAATTATTCCGTTTGCCAGTTGTGTTGTCATGGCTGGTAGCGTAAATAAAGATTTGGGATAATTTGAAGTTTGTCAAGGGTGCGCTAAGATGACGCCAGATTAGGCGTCGTACTTTTAAGAGCATTTAAGATATGAGAAAAATGCATAATGCTTCATTTTGGCGCAGGTGTGACGCCAGATTAGGTGTCAGACCGTTGAGCGCATGTGAAGGAATCGTAAGAAAAAGTTTTACCTTTTTTGTATTATGCGCTGACGCGAAGCCTGGATAGGCGTTGTTGGTCCGGAGCGCTTAACAGAGATGAAATAAAAAGGTAGCTTTTTGTCTGCTTATGCGCCTGCTGAAGTGTAGTTATTACGCATTAAATTTGTCTTTTCGAATTCCGTGTGAAATAAATGGCGGGAATGTTGGTTTGAGAGAGAGAACGCGTTTGACGGTTCATACACTTTTCTCGGGAGAACGTGTTTGACACGTGCTTTAGTTAGAGAGCTCATGGGTCGCCACGTGTCGCTCATAGGGAGAGTGTATACAGCTGGATGGTGGTCTTGAACGTGGGTGGACACGTGTCGGTCATCTCTAGAGGGTGACAGCTGTGTGAGCATTGCAACCGTCACGCGAGTGGGCCACGCGCCGCGCGTGATTCGGCTGTCACGTGGGCTGTCTGACGTGTCGTCTGTTTATTGGACCTCCGCCTAAAAAGCTGTTTTTTGTCATTATGATTTCTATCCCATCGCCATTAATGCGATGGGTATAAATAAGGCATTCCCCCTCCTTGAATCGTTTTATCACTTCACGTTTCCAAGTTTTTCCCTCTCTTCTCCGGCGATCTTTGCAATTTTTTTGATCGAACAATTTTTCTAAGTTCGAAAAATAATTTTCTTCCTTCTTTAGATATAAACAAGAACTAATAGCTCCGTTGTAGAATTAAGACCTAACCATTAAGTAAGAAGCGATGGGAACGATGGAACCTGTGAATTCAAAAGATTTTAGTGAAAATGAATTTGAATGATTCATTGATCGGGATGTACCGTGAGAGAAGCATACGTCTGAAGATAAGGCTTCGAAGCCTGAGTTAGCCATGGTAGAGGCCCAGATCAGTTGGTCTCATGACAAATACAGATCTCTTCTTGAAAAGTATGAGATCCTGGGAGAGTGGGAGCCTGAATTGCCACCAAAGAGAAAAACGCCTATGGATGCCCCTCTAGGGAAGATCTGCCTATATGAGGCGTTCTTCAAGAATGCATGTTTTAGAATTCCGACGAGTCGGTTTC
Source organism: Ambrosia x helenae (assembly GCA_030844895.1). Taxonomy (NCBI): domain Eukaryota; kingdom Viridiplantae; phylum Streptophyta; class Magnoliopsida; order Asterales; family Asteraceae; genus Ambrosia; species Ambrosia x helenae. Next base: position 13,805 of record JAUTDX010002637.1, on the reverse strand, counting down.
TGATTGATGTTTTACAAAAGTATGGTGTTCATATATCCCAGATGAGCCCGTTTGGAGTGATGAGGGTGATGCACTATGAGGGGATCTGTCGTGCTATGAGAATGGAGCCTGTTTTTGAGCATTTTAATTGCTTGTACAAGCTGGAAGTGAATGAGCGTGGGTGGGTCTCCTTTGTTGAGCGGTCGAAGTCGGTGTCATTTGTGGTGAAGGGAAGCTCCCCGAATAGCCTTCGGGACTGGAAGAAGTGCTTCTTTTATGTTAGAAAGGAAGTGATCCCTGTGGAGATGGGCTGGTTGAATCTCCGTGCTGGGCAGAAGCCTCCTTCCTTTGAGTTTGACAGTGATTTCCAACAGCAGGACTGGTGTAAGATCTTGGTGTCTCATGCGACACGGTTGGACGATTTGGACCATTGTGACGAAGGAATGTTGATGTTGGTGGGCTTGAGCCGTCTGGGTATGAGGGAGGGCATGGATGTGCTTCCCTGTGGCGACGGAGGTATGGATCTGTTGGCAGGTAGGTCCTAGTTTATTTGTGTATCTTTTTTGCTTGTCTTTGTGATCATTGGATGATGCATATTGTTGTCTTGTTATGTAGGTGAATGTCTGTTTGACTTTTGGGCGCAGAGGGTGACGCGCACCATGTATAGGCCCGTATCCGAGGGTGAAGTTTCCGGTATGGAGCTGAAGCGCGCAAATTTTATTTTCCCTGCGCGGATAGAAGGTGCGCCTGAGAATCCTTTAGCTGTTGGTTCCTTAGTTAATCCCGAACCCCTTTCTGCGCGAACTGCGGAAGGGGTTGACTGGGTTGTTTTGTCTGATGACGAGTCTAGCGGCTCGTCCTTTAACTTGATTCCCCGTTCACGTCACTCTGTAGGTGGCGGGTCTAGCGGAACCGTTTCTGCGCCGCAGGGTGCGGGCGCCCTGAGCAGTGGTTCCGGCACGGCGGAGGGTTCCAAGGGGAAGGAGAAGGGTAAGTAGTAAGCTATACTTGTTAAGTTGTAATTCCGCGTGAGTCCTACTTACCCTGTGTGTTCATGTTTGCAGAGGGTAAGCGTAAGCGCTGTCGTCTGGTGATGACGGGGGAGGGTGACGCTGATCAACCCGTTCCGAAGAAAACTGCCCCGTCCAAGGGTGTTGAGATTAGGGAGCCTGCTCCGATGGGTTTAGATCTTACTCCTCCGCCAGTACGTGAGCCGTTTGGCAAGAAGGCTTTTCATAAGCTGAGTAGTGAGTGATAGTGTATTTGAGCAATACTTTTGAATATGATGTATCTTCTCTTATAATTGTTGCTCTTTGTAGGTTCTGTTCCTGCTTCTGTTAAGTAGGCTTAGGAAGAGAGGAGGAGGAAGCTTTTGGAGGATGAGCGCTTGAAGGCTCAAACTGCTTCTGCTGAAGGTGCTGTGGCGCCAGATGTTGAGACGCTTAAGAAGCTTGAGGAAGATAAGCGTGCTGCTGCTGTCGCTCTTAAGGAGAAGGAAGAGGAGGATGCACGTGTTAGGGAGGCTGCCATGAAAAGGCAGCGTCAAGAGCAGGAGGCGGCCCGTCTTGCGGCAGAGAGAAAGTTGAAGGAGGAGGAGGACCAGCGTCAAGCTGAGTTGCTCAGACAGCATGCGGCGATGGTGGACGTGAAGAGTGAAAAAAGTAAGCTGGTGTCCTCTTCAGGTGCTGGCGGATCGCAGACGGAGGCAGTGGTAGTAGATTTGGAGGGGGGCAACGTCCCAGTTGATAGGTTGGTTGTTGGTGTGACTGGTGGCTCTACTGGGCCACAAGTTCAGAAAGTAGAAGGGGCCAAGGCATCTACAAGTGAGCCTGGCTTTAAATTGGACGCTCTAGTCTATACGCCTGGTTGGCATATAACTGAAAGTTGTCGTTTCCTCAGCCCTTCGTCGCTGAGGAATTTGTGAACTATTGTCTTCCCCCGGCTGAGCGAATATATCATCGTTCGCAGGGCCGCGCTACACTGTTCTCAGAGCTGTGTATGAACTTGGCGAAATCTCTGGGAAATTCGTATGCGTTGCGTCTCGGGGAGGATGATTTTGTGGATGAGGCGTCTGCTGTGAAAGCCGAAGCGGAGCGCTTGGCGAAGGAGAAGGATGTTTTTGAGGGTGCCAAGCAGAGGTTGGTTGACCAGGTCAGACAACTGGAGTCTGACTTGCGTCAGAATGATGTAGAGGCGGCTGAGAAGCAGAAGGCTTGGGAGCAGTCTTCTCAAAATATTAACAAGGAGCTGGAGCGCCGCCGATTGGCGCTGCAGAAGGCTGAATTAGATTTGGCCGCGCAGGAGAAGCTGGTTGCCGCCAAAGATAAGGAGTTGGAGGTTCTATCCTCGAAATATGCTGATGTGGCGGGATAGCTGAAGAAAAAGGACGAGGATGTGGTGCGGGCCACTAGTCACGTATCTGAGTTGGAGGGTCAGGTTGGCGCCCTGATTAAGGAGAAGGAGGCTTGGGAGTTAGAGAAGACTCTGATGCTGGATGCACAGAGGTCTTACTGCGAGAAAGCTTTGTGGGTCATGTCTGACGGGATCGCCGCCGTAAGTTTCCGTTTTTCTTTATCGCTTGCCTTGGTTGTGTTTCTCTTTCCTTTTTCTGACTTCTGTTTTTGTTTGTAGGTCTTTGATCGTTGCTGGAAGGAGCCAAAGATGGGCGAGCAAGTGGTGGAGGTGGTGGACGCTGCGCGTACCACCGGTGTTCATAGCGGCTGGCTTGAGGGGTATTTAGCTGCTAAGGGTGGTGCTTCCATCGATGAGCAGCCCTTTCAGGATGTGAATACTGAGCAAGTGCTGATGGGAGAGCTTGAGAAGCTGGAGAAGATGGAGTTTCCCATTCTTCAAGTTGTTAGGCAATGCTTGTCGGATCCTGATCGCATTGCGCGTTTTAAGCATTGGCTGGAAGAGTCTGATCGCACTGGAAGGGAGCGTGCTGAAAATGAGGCTGCTGAGCCTCCCCAGTAGGTTGAAATGTTGTATGTAACCCGCCTTTTGTGTGTGTAAATATATCTTGATTATGAAATAGAATATAACCTTCTTCTGGTATTTACTCCTTTCGTTGGATGAATGTAATGTAGTCTAGAAGGTAAATGGAACTCTGTTAATGAATCTTCACAAGTGAAGTATGTGTCCGTTATGAAGAGTGAATTAGCTTCATAGGTAAAGTTAGCGTCCGTTATGAAGGGTGAATTAATCTTCACAAGTTTGGACTTGAATTTTGGCGTCTATATTATGAAGAGTGAATTAACTTCATATATTAGAGGCAAGATAATAATTGCACTGTGGTAGGCAAGATATAGGGTACTGATGTGAGTATTCATAAATCTTAGGCATTTATAAGTAACATATGCGCAACTGCGCTACATTCCATGATCGCGGGACGGGTGTTCCGTCCAGTTTTTCTAATGTATACGCTCCTTTTCCTAAGACCTGTTGTACTTTGTAGGGGCCTTCCCAGTTGGGCGCTAATTTTCCAGGGCGCTCTGAGTGGGAGGCGTTGTTATCTCTTAGGACGTAATCCTCGATGTCGAATGCACATCTCTTGACCTTTGAGTTGTAGTAGCGCTCGAGCTGTTTTTTGTAGTTTGCTTCGCGTATGGCTACCATTTCGCGTCTCTCATCCAGAAGGTCTAGATTTAGGCGCAGTTCTCTATCATTGTCTGTTTGTTCTGCGCTAAGTACACGTGGAGATGGGAAGTTGACTTTTGCGGGGATAACAGCCTCGGAGCCGTAAGTGAGGCTGAATGGGGTTTCCCCGTGCTTGTTTTTGTAAGGGTTCGATGTGCCCACAAGACGTGTGGCAGTTCATCGACCCAACCTGTTCGCTTGGAACCCAGGCGTGTCTTAATGCCTTCAACCAGTGATCTGTTGATGCGCTCTACCTGTCCGTTTCCTTGTGGGTGGGCGACTGATGTGAAGATTTAGTTGACGCCCATTTGAGTTAACCATGCCTGGATTTTTTGTCTGCAAATTGGGTTCCATTGTCGGTGACAATTTCCATAGGTAGGCCGAAGCGGCAGATGATAAATTCCCAGATGAACTTTTTAACGTGTTCAGCGCTGATCGTTGCTAAGGGTTTGGCTTCGACCCATTTTGTGAAATAGTCGACGGAGACTATGAGGTATTGTATTTTTCCTGGGGCCATTGGGAATGGGCCGACTAGGTTGATCGCCCATTTTTGAAATGGCCATGCTGCCGTTACCGGGACAAGGTCGTTCTTTGGGCGAAGGGTGTTTGGCGCATGCTGCTGGCAATTGAATCAGGTTCGCAGGATTTTGATGGCGTCTTGGTGCATTCCTGGCCAGTAATATCCAGCGTTCATGATTTTGGCGACGACATTCTTGGTCCTGCGTGTATACCGCATATGCCTTCGTGAATTTCCTTTATAAGGAATGAGGCATTTGCGGAGTCGACGCATCTTAGGAGGGGGCCAAGGTAAGATCGTCGGTATAGGATACCATTCATGAGTTGGTAGTGTTGTGATTTGTACTGGATTTTTCTGGCTTCCGTTTTTCTGGTGGCAGAGTGCCTGTGGCTAGATATGATTGAATAGGGGTCATCCATGACCCGGCGCCTATTTGTGTTACGTTGACCTGTCGAATAGGTACTGATGGTTGGTCTAGGGTTTCGATGCGTACCTCTTTGGCTATGTGTGGCCAAGCTGTGGATGCCATTTTGCTGAGAGCGTCATCTTCTTTGTTTCCACTTCGGTTGATATGAGTGACCGTGCAAGTTGTGAATTTTTTGATGAAGAGTTTGGCTTGATCGACTTATTGTGCCATAACTGGGTCTTTGGCATCGTAGATGCCGTTGATGTGTCCAGCTATGAGCATTGAGTCTGTATGAGCTTTTAGATGTCTTGCGCCCATTTCAGCCAGGCGTAGTCCTGCTAGGGAAGCTTCATACTCTGCCTCATTGTTGGTGCTTGGAAATTCTAAGCGCACGGCGTATGTGAATTATGTGTTGTCTGGGCTGACAAGCCTGAGGCCTTCTCCAGCGCCTTGGTCGTTTGAAGCTCCGTCAGTAAATAATGACCAGGTGACGCGGGAATCAGGGATGGGTTTTGGGATCTTGTTCATTTTGACAGTCTTCAATGCTTTCCGCGGGGATTTCTGTGATGAAGTCTGCTAGAACTTGTCCTTTGATTGCTGGTCTTGGCTTGTAAATTATAGTGTGTGCACCAAGTTCAATTGTGTAACGACCCAGGTGGCACAGCGGATTAGCATTAACAGGTTTAATTGTAATGATTACATTAAACTGAATTTCAATACTAATGAAATACATAAAATGTAGCCATAGTATCCTCTTCTTATCCAGATCTTCTATTTGTCAGCTTTCTTTTTAATATCTTGTATCAATACCTGACCACATGCTTAAAAGTACGTTAGTATTTTCATACTAGTGAGTAATGCCAAAGTCTTTAAACAACCTTTTCGACACATAATTTACGCATGCATGTAAATATCCGGTCATTCTATTTTTGAGTATAGATCGATTATACATGGTCCCGTAGCCTCTAATCGGCCCGGCTCTATACTCTATGATTCCGAATGGATCCATTCTACGTGATTTCTATTCGACCGAATTCTATTATATAACATGATCATGATTCGATGATATTCTATTAACAACTCGGTAACACTTTTATAATATAAACCATATAAAATACTTTGATAACGACTGGACAAGCATGTAATCACCCCAAAAGCTTTATAATAAAACGGGGAAAGGATCATGTACTCACCTCTAATGTATTCTCCCGGATTCTGTAGTCTATTTCTTAACGGTATATTCTCCAAATATAGTACCTTTAAACACTCCTGGGTGTCTGGCTGTGTAAACGGGTTCAAACCCGGATGAATCGGTTTCAACATCTTATCGACATACATGAAGACGGGGTTGATAACTGAACTGGTCTGGATTCTAACAGAATAGGATGGCCTTTGAAGATAGATGATCAGTGATCGATGGTCGGAACGGGTAGACATCATTTAAACCGGTGTGGGTTCTAAACAGAAGATGAGTGGAGCTCGGGGATGGTTGTGAGTTGTCGGTGAACGTGGTGACGGGATGGCACATAACCGGTCACGGAGATGGTGACCGGGAGTTTGTAACAGGATGGTAATAAGTCCGACTGTTGAAGGTGACTGGTTGTCGGATTTATAGTTTGTTGATGGTTAACGGTGTTTGGTCGAGGAAGTTAACCGGCTCGTGAGAATACCGATGACAGTCACCGGACTGGTGAATGTCCCCATCGTCATTTCAGTTAGATCGTTGGTTAATGATGATGGACCGGTGAACAGAACCGGATACAAGCAATGGTTTGTTTGTCGGAGGGATATCGGGATAGGGTGACCGGTTGATGGAGATGATGGTACGTGTGGGTTGGAACCGAACAGGATATAGCGAAGGCGGTGTCGACTGTTGGTATTGTTTGATGCTTGGTGAGGTCACCGGCCGGCAAGGACAACCACCGGAGAAGAAGACCAGACTGGTGGTGTCCGAATAGCTTTCTGCCTCTCTCTCTCATCTCACGTAACTTCCTTTCTTTTTCATTGGTATAGTTTGTTTGTTGTTTATCATGCTAGTATGTATATATAATATCTCTAGTAATCATTAAGTGATGATGATAGGATGATGAGGAGCTTGATAGGTGGATGTAATGATTATATAATAATGGAGGTGGACACATGGTTACTTTGGAGAGATTGTCATTAGTGAGAAGGAGGTGAGTGTATGCGTGAGAAATAAGCAGGAAGATGGATGCATGAATGTGAATATCTAATATTGAATGGATAAGTGCATGAATGTCTTGCTTAGATGATGATGATGATTGACAGGTGGATGGCTAGGTGGTGATATTATAAAGGTGGAGTGTTGAGGTTGGGATTGAGTGCATGAACTTAATGTTGAGATGATGATGGAGGTCGACAGATGGTCATATCTTGGAGGTTGAGTGTGTAAATCAAAACAATACAAGGATGGTGATATATATATTTATAGATATTTTATGTAGGTGCATGCATGAGGAAGGATTCATGTGAATGCTCCAACCTATTCAAAGAAGTTTGTCGTATGAGGAACAATTATTAATAATAATTATTATTTAACAATCTTTAATAATTTATTATTACCTTAATTAATCATAGTTTATATATATATAATTTCGGGTATTTAACAACGAGGTGTTACAAATTGCCCATTTCGCTAGGCATCCTGATAACTCTGGTTTTGAGAGCACGGTATTTATGTGGTAGTCTGTCAAGACGTTTATTGGGTGCCCTTGAAAGTATCGCCTAAGGCGTCTGGAAGCGTGGACTAGTGCTAGGACAAAATTTTCCATTGTGGAATATCTGGTCTCAGCGTCTGCCAGGGTGCGGCTGATGTAGTAATTGGTGTCTGAACCTTGTTGCGCTCGACCAGTAGTACCGCACCTATCGCCTTTTCATAAGCGGATAGATATAGCGTTAGCGGTTCTTCTGGTAGAGGTGTCGTGAGAGTTGGTAAGTAGGTCAAACACTGTTTCATTTCACGAAAAGCCACTTCCGCTTCTGGGGTCCAGCGGAACTGTGTCTTTCTTAGTACATTGCGCAACTTGTGCACAAAAGGAAAGGACTTTAATGCATAATTTGATAGGAAGCGGTTGAGGGCGACAAGGCGTCCCATTAGTGTTTGCACGTCCTTGATTGAGCTGGGTGATGGCATGCGCTGGTTAGCTTGGACTTTCTCTGGGTTTCGTTTGAAGCCGCCGTCGGTGACGATGACGCCCAGAAATTTTCCTTCTTCGGCTCCGAATGAACACTTGCCCGGGTTTAGTTTCATTTGTATTAGGCGTAACTATTCAAAGGTGCGCTGTATGTCCAAGAGCATGGTGTCTTCTTGACGGCTTTTTATGACCAAGTCGTCGACGTAGACTTGAGACTGACGCCGATCTGATTTATGAAGGTCTGGTCCATTAGGCGCTGATACGTTGCGCCTGCGTTCTTTAGACCGAAAGGCATTTTGGTGTAGCAGTACACCCCTGTGTCGGTTCGGAAGGCGGTTCTGTCTTCATCTTCATAGGCCATTTGAATTTGGTGATATCCTCGATAAGCATCGAGGAAGCATTTGAAAATTGAATGGCGCTAGAGAGTCTACCTTGAGGTCGATTTCTGGCAGTGGGTAGTGGTCCTTCGGGCAAGCCTTGTTAAGATCCTTGTAATCGACGCACATGCGCCAGGATCCGTTCTTCTTGAGGACCATGACTGGGTTGGCTACCCAAGTTTGGTGGTCGCATCTTCTGATGATGCCAGCTTCAAGTAGGTCATCGACCTGTTCATTCATGGCTTTTACTCTGTCTGGGCCCAAAGGATGCTTTTTCTGTGCGACGGGGCGGGCGTCTTTGTAGACATTGAGGTGATGTTCTGCCACATTTCTTGGGACGCCTATCATGTCGGAGGATTGCCAAGCAAAGATGTCTTTATTGGCCACAAGTAGTTGTTTGAGGTGTATGCGTACTTGTGGGGACAGAGTTGAGCCAAGGTGATTGTTTGTTCCGGGAAAGATGGGTTGAGAACCCATTTTTCGTTTGCAGTTGCGGCTGCTTTGGGAGGTGGTGTTGGCGCCGCTGTTTTCATTGTCGTGAGGCATTCCTGATTGCCTCTGATATATGCGATCCCTATTGGTGTTGGAAAACCAATAGTTTAATGGGGGGTAGACGCATTACTGTTAAAGTTGGCTAGGCCATGTCGGCCCAAAAAGATATCGTAGGATGAGGTGGCTGGGATGACATGGAATGTGCATGTCTCCGAGCGTGAATGGGTCCCATCATCAAGTGTGACTGTGAAGTCAAATTTGCCTAGGGGATGAATTACCTCGTTGAAGAAACCAGCAATGGGTGCGTCTGGTTGAAGACGCGCTTTATCCTCATCGTCCAGATGTTTGAAGCATTGTTGATACATGATGTCGAAGCTGCTCCCGCTATCGCACATCATTTTGTATGTGCGGTAATGGCCGAAAAGGGTTGTGATGATGAGTGGTGTCGTTGACTTTGCACCTCCCGGTATTGTTGGGAGAATGACTTGAGCTACCCTCCAGTCAATTGTATTTGTAGCGTCCGATTGATTTGACGTGCTCGCGACGCTGGTAGGCTGAAGTTTGCGCTTGTTTCTTTGTGTCATGTGACACTGTCTTGAGTAGGTGCCCCGGACATGATGGGTCTTGATGTCCTTGATTGCTTTAGGGGCTTCTTCATTTCTACGTGCGTCTGAGCGCACGTTTTTTACAAGGTTGGTTAGTTTGCCCGATCGGAGGGCTGCCTCTATCTCCATTTTGAGGCTATAGCAGTTGTCGGTGTCGTGACCCACGTCTTTGTGAAAGTCACAAAATCGTGTGTCGTCGACGTTTTTGCGTTTAGTACCCATTGGTTTTGGGAGTTTAAACGTGACTTCTCGGTTGACAGTACTTGAGATAGTACCTGGGATGATGTTTTATTGAGAGGTGTGCAGTCTTGGTTGCGTCGGCTGCTGTTGCGTTGGTCGTGCGTCTGTTTGTTGCCTATCGTGTTTTTGGCGTCGCCAGAAGTTGAGTATTTTCCTTCGTTGGTGGTGCCGGAGATTCGGCTCCAGACGGAGGGTCGGTTATTGTTGCGATTACGATTGTTGCTTGAGCTCCCGCACTGGTTTGATTTTTGGTTTTCTGATTTTCGGCGTAGAGCTTAGCGAGTCTGACCACCTCTTCCCAAGACTCGGGGATACCGTCTTTGCCTTGGAGGGTGTTTAGCAGGCTGTCGTCATTGACGTTTGCTAGGAAGGAGGTTCGGGTTGCCTCGTCCCTGCTTCCTAGCTGCAGTGCTTCTTTATTGAACCGCACAATGAAATCTTCGAGCGGTTCAGTGTCTCTGCGCTTGCAGAGATGGATATGGCTCTTGTCACGTTTATGGCGGCGTTGCTGGCTGAAGTGAAGCGAGAATTTTTCGATCAGCTGTTCATAGCTGTCGATGCTTCCGATGGGAAGGTTGTCGAACCATACCCTGGCTGCTCCGGAGAGTGTCTGGGCGAACATGTGGCACCAGACAGGTAAGGTCCAACCGATGACGGCCTCGGCTTGGTTAAAAATTCTAAGGTGGTCATCGGGGTCAGTGAGGCCGTCATATAACTTGACGTTGGCCGGCATGCGCTTTTAGGGTTGGGGTAGTCATTTTGATGTAAATAACTTGGCTGTTTTAGAGATTTTGTTTAGAGTATTTGTGGTAAGGCCACGGATGGCGCCAATGAAGAAACACGAATCCGGGATTGTCGAGTTAACGACAATCTTGGTAGTGATTCCACAGGGAGTTTTACAAAGGTGATTTATAAAAACGTGAGGGGTCTTAGGACAAGACCAAGGATGTCTAGAAATAACAAGTTAGAAGAGCCGAGCCTCTAAATGTTTGTAAGTAAACAAAGGTTGGAAAAGTACGATGTGCTCGTAGTCTTTTCTGTGAAAGTATTGGTGAATATCGGATGCCAATAAAAGGAGAAGGAGTCCTCCTTTTATAGTACCTCAACATGCAACTTTCTCAACCCGTCCTCTACCTTTGGTGAGGCCCGGCCCAGGTAGAGGTGTTTCTATGTCTCGGCCAAGTCCCAAAGCCCAATGGTGCAAGTGGGTTTGGAAAAAAAGAAAGGCAAAGGGAAGATGTTACCGTCCTGAAGCAAATACACGTGGCGTCTATTGAATGGACGTTGTTGGGCGGCGGACACGTGGCGTCCGCCTATTGGCTACTGGTGGGCGGTTGGTAATCATCTCTTTCTTGGAAACTGAGACAAGTTGGAGGAATGCAAAAGTCTTCTGTCAGAGAGATATATTGGCTGGGGTGCTGCCACGTCGTCGTCCTTACTAGGTGTCAGTTCAGATGCAGCCATTGATTGGCTTAGAAGTCTGACAGGCAGCACACAGCGTCAGGAACAGTTGTCTGGGGTAGAAGGTGTGTGTCTCGAGGCTGCCCCAGAAGGCATCTTTGTAATCGTGTTGGTGAAGCTTTGTCTATCTTGCTAAAGAAGCATCACAGTGTGTCAGTCCCGCCGACGTAGAACGGGCGGGCAAGTCTGCGTCATCCGTTGGATGGACGCTAGTCTATGCGCCGACGTAGAACGGGCAGGTGAGGCTGCGTCATCGGTTAGATGGACGCTTGCTAGTGCGCTGACTTAAAACGGGCGGGTCAGGCTGCGTCGTCCGTTAGATGGGCAATAGTCACCTCGTTTTATGTAAAGCGGGCGCATTCTATTTAACTTGTGATATGGTATTTGCTGACGCTTTAATACCATATCCCTTCAGACACCAAACGTTTCAAGATCCGATGACGATTATGAGATGGCGATCTGAAAGTATTACACCAAAGGAAATCCACAATTTTAATTAATTTAACATTTTAATCAACACAGAGTCTCGATTATTGGTAAAGAAACGATCTTACACAGAATCTAAAGTTAGGGTTATGCAAAGAACGACTTGAACGACTCACAGAAATGAAAGTTATAACCCTAATCGTGATGAAGAAGACAGAGTCAGAGATCCAAAGATGCTGATGTGGATCTTGAAAGCTGCACAAATTATGATGACTACGAAACGATGATGATGCAGATCTTGAAAATTGAAACCCTAGATTGAAAGATCGCTGGTGTTCTTCAATCTGGAGAGAGATAGAGAGAGAGTGAGGGTTTTGAATGAAGAAATAGTGTCCAAAATCAAAATAAAGTCACTTACCCTTGATTAATGTCGTAACGTTCGTCGATATTGGGGAATAGTCGTCGATCTGTTGATGAAATCACCCTTATTCTTGAATCGCAACAGAGAGAGAAAGAGGGGGGATAAGGTTATCAAATGTGAGATACTGAGATCTGATGAAAGAAACCCTAGCTTGATGAAATGTATCCCGTGTTGGTTTTTTTGCATAAGAGGCTTGTACATCATGCATCATGCATCACAACTTGCACCTTTAGAAGATTAAGAGTTTTTTTTAGCATTGAATCGTTGTACAATATGCTTTCAAGATTTGTACCCTGGAAAATGACAAAGCTTCCCCTCCTATATACTAATTAATAAAGTATATATTTATATTATATATATTATTTGGTAGAGGTTCCTATAGGAATATTGTTTTGTGTAGGAAGTGTTTTCAACCGTTGGATTAAATCTGATTAAAACTTGAGATGATGGGCATTTTAGACTTTTTAACCATTGTTATTAATTATATGAATCCCACTTTTTTAGCCACTTCCTCTGGGATTATGGAGATTTATATCTTAAAATAACTAATTTTTCTTTCTTTTCAACTTGATTCATAACATCATACCAACAGCAAGATGTAACAGTACCATGCAAACTGCCATAACCCATTTATAGTGTTTTTAAAAGAGAATTAGTGTTTTACAACAGAATAGAACAAGTAATATGCAAAAGCAAGATGCAAACACGGCATAATTCATTTATAGTGTTTTAAAACTAATAGACCTAACTAGTAGTGTTTTTAAATCATACCAACAGTAAGTTGCAAATGGCATAATCTATTTATATTGTTTTAAAACAGAATAGAACAAGTAGTGTTTTAAATCATACCAACATGTTGCATCTTACTGTAAGATGCAATAGTAAGATACCCAACATGAATGCGGCTGGCGCATTGGTGAGACCAAATGGCATCACCAAAAATTCAAAATGACCATATCTTGTCCGAAATGCGGTCTTAGGTACGTCCTCTTCTCGTACCTTTACTTGGTGATACCCAGATCTTAGATCAATCTTTGAAAAGTAACTTGGCCTGGTAATTGATCAAAGAGATCATTTATTCGAGGTAATGGATACCGATTCTTTATGTGATCTTATTTAGAATCCCTATAGTCAATGCACATTCTCATAGATCCATCTTTCTTTTTGACAAGAGGATTGGCGCTCCCCAAGGTGAGGTACTATGGCGTATAAAACTTTGTTTAACAATTCTTGGAGTTGTTCCTTCAACTCCTTCATTTCAGTCAGAGCGAGACGGTACGGGGCTTTGGCAATCGGAGTCGCTCCAGGGATTAGGTCAATCCTAAATCAATTTGTCGGTCGGGTGGTAAACTGGGAAGATCTTTAGGAAAAATCTTAAGGAATTCAGATACTACTCGTATATCTTCCAACTTCTTCTCTTCCCTTAGTTTCTATAGCATACACTAGGTAGGCTAAGTGCCCTTTTCGTACACATTTAGTGGCTTTCATCATAGTGATAAAGCTTATTGGTTTACTAGGCTTCTCCCCATGTATGGTTAACCAACCTTCCTGTTGGGTCCTTAATCAAAATTTGTTTCTTATCACATAGTATTTGTGCCTGATGGTTGGACAAACCAATCCACGCCCATCACTACATCAAATTCCCCAGTCTTAGAGGCAATAAATCTAGGGGGTATAGAAACATTACTAATCCGAATGGTACAATCTTTAATCACATCCTTAATTTCTTCTTTGGGCCGTCTGCTAGTTCAACTATGAATGGTGTATCTAACTTAAGTGGGGTTTGGTTAATCAATATCTTAAAAGACTCAAACACTAAACTTTTATCAGCACAGTGTCAAATAGGATTTTGGCATAAAAGTTGTTGATAAGGAACGTACCAGTAATAGCATCGGCGTTCCTGCCAGCTTCTTCGGCATTTAACAAAAAGGCTCGTCCCCAGGCTTTATTTGGTTCTTCCTTTTTTCTCTTTCTTAGGGCAGTTGTTAATATAGTGGCCCGACTCACCACATTCAAAACACCTACGGGGCTCCTTACATTCTTGAACTACATGTCCTGGTTTCTTACAGTTTCTACACACCAGTTGTTGA